>WAAB01000300.1:149559-180247 GCA_013389865.1 Piaya cayana
CCTCTAGAGAAGCTACCGAGTCCTGACCCTGAGGTACATTTCCCGAATTTCTACTGCATTTCAGAACATGTGAGACCACCTAAAATTGTCCACCTCCTTTTCCCTGCTTCAGCGTGCGCTGGGACAAAGTGGTACAGTGATGCAGTGGGCAGGAGGAAGGGCTATTTTCCCTTTCTGATGTCCCTGGGACCCCGCAAGCGGAGCTGAGGCTGCATTTTTCCCTTGCGGCCACCGGAGGGCAGCTCGAGGGAAGGAGCCGAACCCTAAACCTCCCCAAAAGGGTGGGATGGAGGGAGCAGGGGGGCTGCTGGGATCCTGCAAGGGACCAGGATGAGGACACAGAGGGGAGAAGGCAGCAGGGAAGCTGCTTTAAGTGCTGGAGAAAGTTCAGCACGGAGCTGGATTTGTGCAGGCTGAAATAGTTCGGCTCCCTGTTAGGAAAAGGAATTTTATGCCTGTGAAATGATGAAACCAATTAGAGACATGATTTAATCGGTCTGTTTTAGTGGGAGAATTTAAGGACCTGGATGGGGCATCAATAACAAGCTGCCAGGATGCCACGATGAGGTCCAAAGTGGTAAAGGCACCTCCTAAACAGCCTCTCTGAGGGATGTTTGTAGCCTCCAGCCGGGTCAGGGTTGAAGTTGTGACAGGGCAAGTCATAGCTACAGCTGACACGAGCTCAGTTTAGAANTGTTTTTACTTCCTCCTCTGAAATACAGAGGGTGGGTGGCAGGATCTTGTGGCTTGTAGACATCAGAGACATGGATTTTGAGCAAGGCATAATACAGTCCCACGTTGCTTGCTTGCAATGCAGATTTCTGTACTTTTCTGTACTTTTATTGCAAGTGGGAGAGGCAATGAGGGTCTCTGGTGAACTGAATTTTCCCTGCTTTGTTTCCTTCTGTGATTCCACTTCTTCCTCATTTCCTCTCAAAAATCCCAGTGGCATTGCCTTTTTCTTTTTTTATTTTTTTTTTATTTTACAGATAGCAGAGGCTGTATTTCTGTGGTGAGTGAAACACAGATCATCTGCAAAGTGCCTAAGGATGCAACAGGAGGGGGGATACTGCATGAAAGTAAAAGCATGACACCAGGAGGAAAAAAAAACCCAAACAAACAAAGAAGAAAAGGAAGACTTTGGCCATTGGAAAAGAAGTCAATTTGACCTTTCTTTTCCCTGGGAGAGTCCAAGTCCCAGGTTAGTGGCAGGAAGGTTAGCGCTATGCTTATGGCAACATTCAGAACCAAATAGCATTTACTTGCTGTGAAGTCGCTTGAGTTGAAAAATGTAAGAGTGTCTAGGGAAAGAAGTCTAAAAGAAAGATAAATGCTATTGCGAATGATTTGGGGTGGGATCATAACCACTAGGAAATGCTAATTCCCTGAACAAAGCCTTAACTTTAATTTTCCTACTGACACATACTTCTTACGTGGCCACAAATATGTTGCCATCACTAAAACAGGCATCATCGCACTTCTTTCAGGAGTAGAAAATAAATAATTTGTGAGCCATGATGTACTCACATGCTACAACAATATGAACTACGTAAATACCTAAAATAAATCCATTCCTGTCAGCAAATACCCAGTCTATCTGAAATCGTACTCATCAGCTCAGTTTCCAAAGATAGATGGTTCTAAACTAACCTCATTTCTCTGAGGAAATAATTTGTTTTTCGAAAGAGAGAGAGGAACACTAATGTATTTAACCAATCCTGATTTCAGTGTATTATTTCAACAGAGCCATATTAGTTTTATTAGTTTTGCTGAGAAGTAACATAAGACTTGTAAACTAGTCCCTTCTAGTGGTTAAATGAGAAATAATAACAACTAAAACTGAAAGAAAAGGTGGTTTTTTTGGAAGCTATTTAAGATTTCTTCATGAATGACCTTGTACTGCAAATTTTCAGCTCTGAACAAGCATTCGCTTATCAGGAGTTGGAGGCAAAGTTTCACAGAAGCAGGTAGGTATTGCACAGGGGATTTAGCTGATCTCAAGGGCTGGAGTAAGGGGCTGGCATGAGATGCTATAATTCCCACTGTTACATGTGTTGGGACAGGGAGCACATCCTCTGCAAATGTCATGAGAGGAGAAACATCAGGGTGTACAAGCTGATCAAAGGAGGACTGTGAATCACCAATGAGTTTTGTCTGTGAAAATGTCAAGCGATATCCTAGGATGTACCAGGCAAAGATTTCCCCTAAGAGATAGGAAGATATTAATGCCATTATGCAAAGACCTAATGTTCTTTTCTCAGGAATAGAGCGTGACAGCTTTGGTCACCCAAGGTCAGAAAAGATAAATGCAACATGGATGGATGCAGAGACCGTTTGAAAGGTTCTCTCTCTTTACTCAGTTTTGGAAACATAACTAGAAGTGTTTAGCTTGTTTGGGATTTCATGGCTGAGAAGAGCTGATACCTTTCTCTTGGGCAAGGGAGTGAAGACCCAGGAAACAGTGAATAGTAAAAGTGATAGCATCAGCATGGACTTGATAAATTAAGGGAACTGGAGTAATCAGACAAGTGAAGTTAAAAGCAGCCAGCAATCTTGATGCTCCTTCAACAAATTATGGACAATACAGATTGCAGCTAAGGCTAAGCGAAAGTGTCTTTTCCAGTCTGCCCTCTAAGAAAATTAAGATCTGTCATTCAACTACATGGTCTTCCATGCTACCTGCTGAGGCAAAAGCAGGTGTTGCCTTCTCTGATGCCAGCCCTCTGCAGCCCAAATGACTGAAGCAACTCTGACCATACCTGAATAGCTCTCTTTCCTCTATTTTTCAACAGGTTGGTCTACCCTGGTCTCCTTTGTCATCTGTGTGTTCAAATAAGCAACCTTTCTATAAATCCTTCCATAAATATGTGATCTGTATTGCATCAAAGTCTCCTTTGGTATAATCCCTGAAAGAGAATTTCACATGAGAGAAGTATGGTCCATTCTCTTGACGTTCAGTGCTGCATGGGTATTCCTCTCAATCTCACTAATGCCCAATAAGTAAAGGATATTTTTGACAAGTCCCGACTAGTCTGGCATATGCAGCAAAGTAATAAAACATACTTCAAAAAGAGAACCGTTATATTTTCAGATCACAGTAAATCTTAACATAAGCCATGTGCAGTACCAACTAGCTCTTTCTTCTATGCCGTACAAATGCAGATAAACTTTATCTCCTACCCAGCGGTGCCCAGAGAGACTGCATCAGAGTGATTCTGGGAGAAATCTGCCTTTGTTCAGTGTTTTGGAAAGGAACAGCCTTAAGGGCTGTGGATTGCAGTCTGTGGCTTGGAAAAACAAGAGGTCTGCAAAAGGAGTTTTACCTCCCAGAAAAAGAACTCAGACCCCCAGTAGGACCTTGGAGAAAGACCTAAACTACAAGGCAGCATGCAGATCTCGAGGCAAAGGCAACCACTGTAATTAAGCTGGACTATTGTCTGCTGCTTGGAAGAAGATGGATCAGGCAGTGGGTCAGCAAAAGCTCCTTGGAGGCTGGTGTGACCCCAGCGTGGCTTTCGTCTGGGGCTTCCTAGATGAAAGAAGAATGGATGCATATTGCTTTTTCACTCTGCTGATTCAGCATCCCAAACCTTGTCAAGCATTCGGGCTTTCAAGCCATTTACATCCAAAGGCGATTGGAGAAATCGTTTGACAAGCTTCATCCCGAGATGTTGGCAGATACCCAAGAGCGACTTTGTTACTCGAAGATTATGTTTACAGTGAAATGATTTAGGGATTGAGGGATTATCCAACATGGGCCCACAGCCCAGCACCTCCAGAAGTACCAAATACCTAATGATTCCTGATGGCAAGAATCAATCTTCAGGAGCTGAGATTCTTTTTCTTTTTCTTCTGTATGGGATAAAACATAACCATTCTGTTCAAACAGCCTGTCTACAAGTCATTCATAAAGGCAATTGACTGATTTACATCTGGCTTTACACAGGTCACAACAATGAAGTATGACTATATTTTGCAGCTAACACAAACTCTCTCTATCCTTTATAAAGGTTTTCAAAAGCCAGTGCAAGAGAAGAAAGCGAGGTGGGACACTGCAAAGAGTGAGATGGGGAGGACCAGGAGTTATTAGTGTTGAGGGGGGATACTGCAGGAGAAATGAAATGGTGCATTTCTAACAGCCTGGAGGGGGTTTTGTTCTCTACTTTGTTTGAAAAGTTTATGACAAAAAGAACAGGGCTCTGGGTTGTTTAGGAGAGGGCCATTGTGCTATTCCTATTGGAGAGCAGGGTTTTTTTGTTTTGCTTTTGAAGCTGGGCATGTCCTTGGGTATTTCCCAATGGAAACCCCGGTCCTGTAAGGAGATCTGATATGAAGTGTCTGTAGATCAAAGTTAGCATCAGTCCAGTAACTGGAGAAAATCTTAGTGATAAAAGTTTTGCAGCAACGTTTTGTAGTGCTACCAAGCCTCTGGATTTTGACATGTTCTTTATTTCTGTAAGTACAGCTCACTGCATCCATTTAAATGGGAGCATTCTAGTCCTCTCCAAATACCCCATTAGCAATTGTTTCTTCCAAGGATGTGAAAATACGGAAACGAAGCAGGGAGCAGATGCCCACACCAAAGGCCAAACTTTTCCATGCTCAGAAACCAGAATGATTTTATTTTTTTATATTTTTTATGCATCTGGTCTGATTTATTTTTAGGTTTGGAATAATCTGACCTTAAATAGATGTGCTTGAGCCAGGAGTTGTCAGGGCCAGAGCCTGAAAGCTAACGAAGGCCCAGATCCTACAAGCTGGTGCACACAGCTGCACTCAAGCTGACTGCAAGGAAAAGCCGACGGCCCCACACAGTTTGTTTGTTTGGATTATTTAACAGAATAATCAGTAGCCGGTGCTAGATCTTGAGCTGTTTCTTCATTGTAGAAAATCACAATTAATAAATTACTTTTCCAGCCATGTTCCTCATTTTGGTTTTTTTTTCCAAATTGAATATTGTGTCTTTTCTATCCCCAAATCCCTCCCCCCTCAAAGCAGAAAATTACTCAAATACTAAGCACACAAACATAATATCATTGTGCAGCAAACCCCCCTTCACTTTCCATGTGCCATTCTGATCGGAACGCTGGTTAAATGCTAGGCAGCAGGTCACAACCATTTTCTTAAACTCTAGGGGCACCAAATTTTCCTGTGTATCCCTCAGCCTTTCAGGCTGCTTCCCTTAATGATGATATTGATTTTGATTTTAGTTTCATCTGGTTTTAGTCTATCCCAGTGATGGACTCCCACTGCTCCCAACGGGAGATTATTCTATGCTCTGGCAGACCTCACTGATAGGAATCTTTTCCTGACATTCGACTTAAGTTTGCTTTTTGTTTTGTTTAAACTTTTTATGCTTTGATTGGATGAAGCACTTAAAGCCAGGAGTTAGGGGTTAGAGAGAGAGGGGAAGGGAGGCCAGAAGAGATGAATTGCCAACCTGCTAAAGAAATGTGCAAAAGTTTCCTCCCGAGGCCTGACTTTCTGTTGCAGCTGTAGGTTTTACAGAAAATATATTTGACCAGAATGCTTTGTAAGGAAAAGAAAGGAAAAGAATCATTATTTAGAGGAACCTGAGCCCAACAGGAGACATTTCAAATACTTTCTGTGTTGGAAAAAAAACTCATTAAGACATGAGCTTTGGGTTAAATTTATATATGTATTTTGTAAAGAATTTTAAAAACATACGGAATGGACTATTAATATTTATGTGAATCATTTAGCTATTGCACCCCCCATATTCCTGTACTGCTGCAAGTGCCAGAACAGTCGGATGAGCAGACCACCTAGGCTGCTATCCTGTCTCTACAACTTATTAATAATGATGCCAGGGAAGAGCACAGGAACTACTGCCGGTCCCCTCGGGCCATCATGGGAAGCAATTCTTCTTTCTGCTTTTCATTCGTGCATTTCCCAGACTGGGAGTCCTTGTAATCCCTTTTTCCTACCTCTGATTAGACTGGGCTAGGATCAGTGGCAGCACACTGAAGGCCGGGAGATGAATGGTTCAGAAACCCTCTATATTGCCCATTTTAATGCTGACTGGAGCAGCCAATGTTGTGCCTGAAGGGATATAATCTACGTTATTTTACACAGCTATAAATTCACACCAAAAGAAGTCTGACACGAGGATCTCCATGCAATCTACCGAACCATGTGAACTACTGAAAAAAAAAATCTGCCAGGAAAATCGTTTGGCAGGAGCAAAAAGTTCATAGGACGTGGAAAAAGCAGAGGAGGAAAGATGTGAAAATCCTTGAAGTTGAACTTGAAATCACTCAGGACAGAAGTCATGTATCTTTTTAAGGCCAACTAAGTTCATTAGGATGATTGCTGCCTGACTTGCTGCAAAACACAAACGGCAGGAGCTCACCCTGTGATTCTCTCATCAAGCTTAAGAACTTGTGATTTCAATTCAAAAATACAACCTTTGGAAAAGCTAGCCAGCTTCACAAAAGAGGCTGACTCACCAAACCTCTTAAGAACCTGCTCTGATGACTAATTGCTCTTATTGTTAAAAACGAGCCTCTAATTTGCGACATCAACACTGACAACCTCAAATTCCAGCCACCTGATCTTGGTCTTTTATCTACTAGATGCTAGTGAAGAAGGAGGCTGTGCAAAAGAAAGAGAGAAAAAGAGATGCTAAGTCTTTCTAAAAAAACTATTTTTCTTGTAAACTTCAGGCCTAGGGAAAGGTAATTCAGTGAGGTGGATTACAATACAGCTTGGTGACCAAGGCAGGTGTATTATGAGGGTATTGGTGGAAGAGGAAAGGAGAGATTTATGTTTGGATCATTAGGATTTAATGATCTTTTTGATCTTTGAGGGAACTGGAAGTCAAAAACAATCTCTCCTCGGTGAACAGGGAGGAGGTGGAAGGAACAGAGCAGAGATGAGAAAGACACTGGGATGTAGGGAAAGCCTAGGCAAGAATACAGGAGGGTTGAGAGAGCAGCAGAGAAAGCAAAGGAAGGTGGTATGTTAATATGGACTTGGATGAAGAGTTTGGGGCTGAAGGAATAAATCAAGCATGGTAACTAATCAAAATGTGTTGACTGGCAAGCAAGTTACAGGTGTAAACAAGGAGCCAGAAAAAAGGCTAGATACATTATGTGGCATCTTCTGTCTATAATTCTATACTTCTAGTTAATAGACCTAAATCCTGACAGCTCGACTTGAAAGCAGCAAAATTCAGTGTTGTTTTGCACAACAATAACAGAGAAATACGATTCAGACAAACATATTTTTTTTCCAAAATTAACAACTAAGTCCCAATTTAAAAAGCTCAACTTAACTAAGACACTGTAAATCAAGATTCCCCCTCTTTTCCCAAGCAGTTTATTAGTCAGCTGTATAAAAATACTGATACTAATGAAAGACGAATTGCTAATATATTCTGATTTTGTGAGATGAATTCTGCGGTCACAAAGGGTCTGTTAAGAACCAGAGTTGTAAAGAGGTGAGTTCTGGCAAGACATGTTAAATCCACATTATTCAAAAACTTGCTTCTTTTGTCGAGCATTTCTGTAAGCAGCCATAACTTTGTCCCCTCTAAAAACCCTTTAATAACACCAAGCATATAATTTTGGTGTCCTGTATGTATGAGCCGCCAGCAGGATCAGATCCCCTCATTGACCAGTGGGAATTGGAGTTCACACCCTGGGTCACAGAAAGGTACTTTCCTTTAACGTTGCAATAAACTCTCTATATTGACCTAAGACCTCCAACACTCCAACTGGTTAACAGCATCCGTGAAAATAAAATGTGGCTACAAAATATCTGAATTTGAGTAGATTTGCTAGAATTTTATTAATTTATAGAAGTTGAAGGTTATGCCATATGTCACTAGAAAGTAATTTTCTCTGAATGTGCAATAAGGGCTTAGGTTTGATTTATGACCTAAATATTGCAAGATATTAATATATCTCCATGCCAGATGGTAATGTGCGTGTGAGGAAATGTACCTTTCCTATCCTAAAATTGCAAGAATTTTCTTTAATTTACTAGGATAAACTCAATCAATTGCATTCATTAATTTTTGAATCCTGAGCACTTACGTGGAATGTTCCCATCTCTCAAACAGATAGCTGTGTTATTCCTGCATAAAATACATTCAAAATGTTTCCAAAAACTGCTTCAGAGGCTATATATATATGGTACTCATGAGTATATCTACTAGGTTGTCCAGACTTGACAGGCATTCAGAAACAGACAATGTTTGGGACCCTTGGGATCCAATTTAGATGCTGTTGGGGATTACGGCTGCAAACAAATAAAATGGAAATATAGTCAGAATCTAGTTACAGAAGCTAACAAACACACCAGGTAGGTTAGAGGGAAGGGGTCCTTTACAACTCCAGAGGAAAAATTCATGAGAAGGCTGTACAGCTGTTTTAAAATATACTGATGTGGTTTTGTGAAATGCAAAGATATCCCAAACTTCGTTTTTTAAGGACAAGAGGTAGTTCACTATTTTCTGCTGTTTGCTCGTAACTACATTAAGTCCAGCAATTTCCTGGAGAGATGTTAATATCTTATTTATATACTGCACAAACAATATGTACTTTTCTACCTCCAGAATAAAAGCTACGCACCAGAAATTCTTATATTCCCTGCCTATCAGTGCATAAAATCAATCCATATGCCAATTCCTTTTGGAACGACAAGTACAGACTAAATAATAAGGGTTTGTTTCAAATAAGTATTTCCATCCCTTAGGAAACTCCAGCCTTTCAAAAAAGTAGTTTCAGCTTGAATCAGATGTTAATATGACAGTCACCTGACCCAAGGGTGTGTGCTGGGAACTGAAGTCCAGCTGAGGAATGCAGATCTCAGGGAAGAACAGAAATGCAAAGCACCGATGAACGACTGTTCCCACGTCCTTCCACAAAATCCATTTTAAAATAGTTTCAGTGCAAAACCCGGTAATTTTGATCTTGCAGATAGCGGCTTTCATTTCAGATTCACCTCTCTCCTGCCCAGTGGCATTAACTCACCCTAGGCATGGCTTTATCACAAATGGAAAATGTGGTCCGGGGATATTATATCATTTCAAAGGTTAGGTGGGCATTGTTGAAATGCGCACTGCTGTATGTTTAAAGTTTTCCTTCATAGTTTATTTATGCCCTCAGTCACTTCACTGCTCTTAGCAAGGAGCCAGAGTCAGATCCACGTTCACGTTTCCTTGGCAGCCCCTCTTGTTTCCAGCACTGGGCTTTCAGCAAGTCTGATGTTCACCTCAGCACTGCCTGTTGCCTTTTCTCCCTGCATCCTCGCAGGGTGGTATCTAAAAGGTCTTTGGACTCTAGGAGTTCAGGAAATGCTTTAAATGGATTAAGCTCACAGCGAAAATGTGGACCAAATGCCTTAAACGCCTTGCGATTGCCTGCAGGGAAGCCGATGGACATTCAAACAGTGGGAGTCCTGTCAAATGACAGAGGAGGTGGGTTATTATTTCCCCTACCCTTCCCTGCAGTCCCAGACCTGTTATTTCAGGGCAGAACAGTCAGCACAGCAAGCAGAGCCTGTCTCCCCAGCTTTGCTGGTATTTTAGATGCAAGACACCAGGTGGCTGGAGTGATGAGTGGCTGTCACAAGCTGAAATGTTTGCTGTCTGGAATGAGAAATAACACTCTGAGAAAAGTCTTTCCCCTGCAAAGGTCCAACTCAGACCAGGCAGAGGTGTGTGAGGAGTTATACAGATCAGCAGCCAAATTCACTCCTACTTTCTGGTTGTGGTATGGCAAAGGGTTACAGCATCAGCCAGGGCTGGGATGTGCAGGATAAGATGTTGCAGTTACTGCTGAGTTGAGAAGGAGCATTAGCAGCAGAAGTGAGTGACTGATGGCTGGTTTGTCCTGAGCACATGTCAAACGAACAAGCTGCCTCCTGTAAATTGTTTTCTCCCTGCCTCAACCAAGGGAAGGCTGCTATTCTGGTGAAGTGACAGATGATGTTACCAGTCATACAACTAAGAAATAATGCTCTCATGTTTAGGAATATGAAATGATGTGTTCTAGTATCCAAGGATAATTTCTTACTATTTAATCTCACTTGCCCATGGTATATCTCCTGCTATCTATTTCTCAAGTTTTCATGTTAGGCAGCAGACTCAAGTCTTTTCTGTAGTCCTTTTTATGAGACGTAAACAGGGAAGTTTAATAATTCTGCAAAAATACACACAAATGCAGAGATATTCATGCAATACTGCACATACCAGTAACGTCCCAGAGTCATTGCTGAGAGTTGGAGCATCATTGTTATGGTTGGACTCAATGATCCGGTGGGTCTCTTCCAACCTGGTGATTCCATGATTCTATGATTGTTGCCTAGGGGCAAGTGTGGCAACAATGTGAGGGCAAATGAGAATCTGGTTTCACAGACATTTAGAGCTGTATTTTTCCACTTAGGAAAAGGGGCACACAATTGCCTTTTGTCATTTCTGTGTGACTATTCATTTTTAGCTGGGACTGAGATATGTATATTCTAGGTGCTGTACGTAAAGAATGAAAATAAGATGCTGCTTCAAAGAGCTTCCCATCTAGGTATGAAACAAGAAATGCATGAGAGAGATAGGAATGCAGGAAAATAAGATGATGATGTGGGTCAGGGTGAGAGACCGGAGCCAGAAGAGTAATTGTTGTGGGTTTCACAGGCATTAAAATGATGAGTTTGATTTAGGAAGTGTTTTGGGGGAGTATGATGAGATAACCTTGTAGATACTTAAGGAAGTATGAGGAACAGTATGGAATAAGCACAAGCATAACTTGTTTGAAGATGGAAGAAGTGGGCGAGGGAAGACTGGCACCAGGGGGCAAGTGAAGGTGAGAACCAACCTTTCCAAGCTGACTGACAGATGAGGGAGAGGATGGGTGAAGATGGACTGCGAAAACAAGTATGTGCACCATATGTTTGAAGTGATAGAAAGAGGGTGCCACCAAAGAGGGGTGACACACTGACAGCAGTGGGCTGGGAAAGGGATCTCTGCATCCGGATCCTCAAAAGATGTGTGAGTGAAGCCAGGCTGCATTTGTTAATACCAGAGGAAAGGGCAGTCCCTGCAGTCATTATGAGATACGAAGTGAGAGGCTGGACGAAAATTTTGGCTGCAAGGCATGTGAGGAAAGGTCACATCTATTTAGAGGTGTTATAAGGAAAAAGGCTTCTAGAGGCATAGCCTGGATACGAGTCTTCGGCTGATGCCCCAGGTTATGGGGCCAGCATGGGGATGCTTACACAGCTGGAGCTAAAAGCCAGCAAGCGAGTAAAGGGGTGAAAAGAAATTCTTAGCGCTAACCTTTATGACACTAAAGTGGTGGTAAGGCAGTCCCAGGGACAGGTCAGAGACTTCCTGGTATAGTGGTAGAAATAGAGAAGCCATTGTTATCCTGAAGAAGCAATGCAGGTGGTGTTTATCCAGTATAGAAACGACAGCCTTACTAAAAATTGCATAGCACTGATTAGTCTTTGGATAATTGTTCATCTTATGCATTGTAAGTTTCTTGTTGGCTAACACCCAGGACTCCTCAGACTAGCTTTGTCATCCCCTGTCTAAGCTGTGATCATTTTCATATTTCACATGTCTTGGCTTTCATGTAGGCACATGGCGTGTATAAAGTTTTCTTCTGGAAGTAGCGGGTACATCTAAAACAAGGATCCTCCAACACTTTTGCTAAGAGATGGGGTTCTACCCGAGGTCCCCATGAGCCAACCTGGACCTGGCTGTGGCTGTGGAGGTGGGTTTCACTCTCTGCAGATGCTGATAGCTGTCATTATACTGATTGATGAACCAGGTTTTTTTATTTCTCTGTTTTTCATTATTCAGTATTTGTTTGTAATAGGAACATTTTTTTTACTATTTTTATTACTGCAGGAAGAAAAAGAGATTTTAACAGTGTGGAGTATAAGAGCTCCTTAAACACAGGAGTGGGACATCCATTTGATTTCCCTCTAGCCCTGGATACTCACCCTATGACCAAACTTTTCTCAAGGGACCAGTCCAAGTCTTCATTTTCATTTAGCAAGGACCACACAACCCGGCCTCTCAAGAGCTGGATCTCAGTGAAACCTTCCCAACCATTAACATTAACAGAGCAGGTGGTAACCAGAGGTTGTACACTTCCACCTCACCTTCCAGAGCACCTGGTAAACAACAACAACTTAAAACCAGCTTTCCTTTGCAATGAAAGTCATATTTTGCTTTGAAAATATCCTGTGCTCAGAGAAAAGGCTGAAATAAAAACTCTGCACCCATAACGTCTATCCTTTCCATGTACTTGCCCTCAGTGTCACCTGCTGTCCTGGAGAACCACTGTGGCGCACTTGCTGCAGCTCCCAGCTTTGTGCTCGTGACAGCTTTGTCCTTTTCTTTGTGGGTTCAGTCTTTTAACAGATCGGTGTCTTTTGATCTCACTCCTCTCAGCATTGTCAAAACAGCCTTGTCAAAACAGCTCTGTCACTGGGATTGGGAATGAGGAGCCCTTCACAGGTCTAAACCTCCCTGTTACATTTGAGAGTTCACATCTTATCTGGGCCACTCTTTTATATCTCCCGTCTTTCTTTTTCTATCTTTTGTTAGTGATGAATTCCAGCAGGGTGACTTTACAGAGGTGCACTGAGGGGCGAGTGGTATTAATGAGTCATATTGCAAATATTTCCCTACTTTCCCTAAATTTTATCACTGCAGCGTCTGACCACCTCAGGAGACCAAAGCGCGACAGAGAAGCATGAAACTAAGGGCATATGGAAACTATGTGGTTTTTGTTAAAAGTCAGAAAGGTTGACTATGAGCCTTGAATGATAGGTTTTATTGGTCCTGAACCAATAATTCATAGTTTAATTAAAGTTTATGCTAAAAGCATTCGGCTTTCATGTAGCTAAAATAATCACATAAGCCATCACTATCCAAGAGTGCATCATGATTCCTTCATAGGCAAGGGGCATCTAGAGAAAATATAAACGAAAGAAGGTGATAAAAACTTTTCAGCTTAGTGGGCAGGCTTTCAGAGGAAAGACTTAGGGATTTAGCTTCTTCTCTGCAGTTTTCCACTTTCACCAAGACTCAAGAGAAATAGGAGAAATTATTTCTTCTCTGTTTCCATTATAAGGAGCACATTTTTCCAATGTAACCCTTGGAAAAGGTATCATCAATCACTGCTCTTTTAATCTGGGAGTTGTGACTTCCAAGAGTTTGATGAATAGGTCCAGAAGTTACTGTAGTTTGTGACCTTCCTTTCTGGACAGATGGAAGGAGAAATTCTGAATTTCTTAGACTTTATTCCTCTTTGACTTTGATCAGGAGTCATAACGTACAGAAGATTTTGAAAACAAACTTAGCTGGATATTGGCAAGGAGGAGAAGAGGGTTTGGCTGAAAACTGTAGTATTTGTCACCAAAAAAACTGAATAGAGAAATAGAGACTTCATACATGGCTGAAGATCTCCTTGATTTCGGGGGTAAAAAGAAGTATAAAGGTAATATTTTCCAGCATCTCAGGCTTCAGATTTGGTGTCTTTGATGGCAGAAGATGCCTCTGACCTGCAATTACTATAGTACGTGAGTGTGATCATGCTGTAATTCTCCAGGCTTGAATCAATCACACCAGCAAAATCAGTGCTTCTTTGATCAGGGAAGCTTGCTGTCCTGCATGGCTGAAGGTATAAAATCACCAGCCCTCCTGTTCAAAGTAGAATGGGCATTCATAAATCAGGCTGGCAGACCATAAATTCATTTATCCAACAGTGACACGGTCAAAAGCAACTCAATGTTTTTTTTTTTTTAAACCCTTTGTGCAATACTGGAAATGAACAATGGATGGAGGGAGTGTCAGGAGAAGAAGAAAGTGGTATCTTTATCCTCTGCTGGTTGATGTGGGGTGGCCTTTCTTCACTGCTTGGTGCTGCGAGGCTTTGGGAGGCTGTGGCTGGGGCTCTTATAGCTACAGCACAAGCATCTCACTGCCAAAGCAGAGATGAGGTTGCACTAGAGAATTCTAGGTCTTTTGGCAAGGGCCTTTAGGTCCAAAAGATTCCTACTTGGCATGACTGCTAAAAACAGCCTCTCACAGCTGAGTCTCAGTCAGACAGTGGACTTCGAGGTGTCCTCAGTAAGGAGTATCTCATGATGAGCAGCAGCGACTCTCCCAGGCTGTGTTTCTAGGCGATGCCACATGTTTCATGCAGATTTAGAGTTGCAAGATGGGAGAAAGACCACCAGACATCCAGACTCGAGTCTCAGCCCAGTCTATAAATAAAGAATCATTTAAAATGCCTGCATGCAGGCATGCGAAGCACAGCAAATGAAATCTTTCAAGTGCATCAGAATAAACCTGAGACAGAGTTTCCATGGCTGTTTCTCCTTCCCTGCTATCTGATTTCCTGTGGCTTGAGATATATAGATATAGATATAGATATAGATATAGATATGTATAATATATAAATTTAAACAATAGCACAGCAACTCTGCCGGTTGCCTCTAATAAAATAGCTCTGCTGAAATAATGCAGTGTCTGAGAGATTGGGTGTAATATGGTTAAATGCTTTTACAATCCCCCATTAAAGTAAGTGGATAGAAATTCATAAAATATTTATAGCATTAGGAAAGCGTTCATTCACAGATCCATCCAGAACGCGAAGCAAGCCCAGAGCTGCAAGCGCTGAAGACAGATGTTGCTACTATGGTGTTCCTCTTGCATGGAGAGAGAAGATGGACTTAAGTTAAATCACATGGCTGAGAAGCAGGAGGCTGGAGATTAAATCCTGTGCTGCAGTTTGTTTTAATCCAGTTACTAAACCAAGCCGCGCTCCATTTCCCTGCGGAGTATGACGGGGAATAACAACCCTGAGCTAGTAAGGATACTACAGTTCTACTGTTCCTATCATGAGTCCAGGGGCATTAATGAGACCTTGCAGTGGCAAAAAGAGCTATGATTTAAATCTATATTATGAGAGAGGGGTTTGGTTGCTTTTGAGTCAGCGCTGAGATGACCTGATCTCTCGCTCAAAAGGCGTCTGGCTGAATGGCTTCCTGTCTGTGGCGAAGGTAATAGCAGAGCTGGCTGCATCCCTCTCTTTGGCAATTACACTCAAGTCCCCTGGGTATTAACATCAGCTGGCTCCCCTCCAAAGGCTACGGTTTTAAAAGAAGAGGAAAAAAAATAAAGAAGTTGTGTCTCTGGAGTTGTTTTCCACCTGAGGAAAGTACATGTCTGTCTTCTTACGTTGAATCCTGTGTCTGCAGCCACAGACTGCTCAGTGCAGCGCCTGGGGAAAGATGAAAGGGCTTGGAAAGCTTAAGGACCATAAAAATAACTGCAGGCTTAGAAGAAGTGGCTGAGAGAGGGACTAGGATGAACTGCCTGAGTAGAATTAAGTCAAGACCTGATGTTAATCCAGCAGTTTTAGGTGGAAAGCAGCTTTGAACTCTTCAATGAAGCCATGGATGAGGTTTTGACAGAAGTAATCTACAACTGCAGAGAAATAATCACCTTGACAAGTGAAGGGAGGGAGAAAATCTTCTGTTGGTGAGGAAGAGGTGGGAAATGACCAGTTCAGCACCTCTGTGTGGCTGTGTCTGAGGAGTCACACCAGAGGGAACATGCAAACATTGCAAAGACAATTGTTCCAGACTCATCTCTGTCATTTGGTCTCAAAAAAACTCCTTTGGAGGGAAGCATGTGGGAGAAATTAAGATGCCTGAGGAACCCAAGGACCATTATCCCAGGGTTGAATTCCTGCAGTAAATATCCCAGCTGTTTCCAGAACAGAAATTTGGGAAACAACCCAGGACAAAATGTCCTCTGTCCCCCCGTGCCAGTCTGTTTCGAGCAGTCATCATCTTTACATCTCCTGCAAGTACCAGAAAACTCCTAGCCGGTTCCTGTTCATTAAAGATCCCAATTCTTGTTCACGCCAGTTTTACCTTCATGTCACTCAATTTGACTTGATAGCAAAGGAGACGAGAACCTGGGTTCCTATTTCTCATTTTGCAAGAACAGTTAAATTAACCTTGGGGTCAAAGCCAAATGCCAGCCTGTCTGAACTTCTCCAGGATTCAGTGGCTGTTCAGCACTTCAGCTGTAAAAGTACCCACACTCACTTAAACTACCAGTACACTGCTCAGAGTGGGCAAATTTATTCCACTTTTTTTTTTCCAGTGCTTTGTAGTCCTCATCGACCTCCAACCTGCTGTTATCTAACTCTAGAAAGCTTAAGTTTCCTCAGTATACAGACCTTTAATACAGACATCCTCTCAGCCGGATGCTGTGGTTAGGACTTTACTGACTATAAACTACGAATAATTTCACCTGTCTGAGGAGTTTGTCCAAGTTTTATTGAAAAAAGCAGCCTTTTACTTCCCAGCCTGCACTCAGTTGTGGTGTTGCTCTTCTGGTTCCACAATTACTGTATTTCATCTCAGAGACTGCTGCACATCAGAACCGAATCTCTCGCTGGTCTGTAAATTAGAGTAAAACAGACCTTTGGGATCCATTAGGGAGAAAGTGTCAATCTAAGGTTATTTTTTGCTTAGGTTTGCTCCCGATTTTCTTCACCTTGTTTTATCCTCCAGCGTGGCGGCAAGTTGTGTATGTTTATTAAATGCACTAAATATTCCCTTATAAATATGTATTTATTTAGTTGGCTCTAATAAATGTATATTTACAAAGACGTATTTATACATACATGTATAAATATTAGTATAAATAAGTATCTATTTATACATTAGCATACTAAAGAAATACAGCTATTAAATTAATTAAATATAATTAAAAGCTTACTGTTTTCCATCATATTGGCATCTGATCTGTCTTTCTTATCCTAGCTCTGAACCGTTACTCTAACTTGCTTGCGTGTTAAACCTTTACACGCTCTACATCAGGGAGTTTCTCTTGCGCCGTACAACAGTGTATCTGTCTGAGAGGGAGCAGGAAAGTCCATCTTCTGATTTATTGCTGATGGAGAGCAATAAATTTTCTTTAAGGGAAGCTCAAGGATGTAGATCATAGATGAGGGAACTCTGGATCAATATTTTTTTTTCTTTTCTCTTATATAGGGCGTAAGTAGCCACTGACCTGCTCTCACCAGAGCAAGCAAAATGAATCACCTCTCTGTGTTATCTTCTTCAAGTCTGTGCTGCTACAGAAAGACAAGTCCAAGAAGCCCGAAGATTTTTTCCCCCTAACATTTACAGTGGTTTTTTTTTTTTTTTAGCCCACACTTCTCAGGCTCACTAAATGCTCAGCAAATATTACCTGTTCCCTGTGCAGGAAGCCAGCCCTGTGGCTTGCGTAGCTGCTTCTTCCACCTAACATGGGAAGGACAGCGTTATAATCATTCTATCATCTTCTCTTCAAAGATGAAGATGAAACAGCACGTTCCCAGCAGCTGAAAGAGATGCTCTAGTTAAAACCTGTGTGTGTGAACTCAGAGAAATGGGAATCCCCTGCAGGCTTCCCCAAAAAGACACACTTCCCAAACGTCCTTGCTGTGGAATAGCGAGTCCTCAGTGCCCCAGGCCAAGGAATGGACTCTGCAATAATACATTATATTCTAATAATTCATACAATTTTATTCAAGACTGTTTTTCACTACCTTTGTCTTCAGGATTACAAGACCACCGAGGGATTAGATGAGTGATAGCAGAGATAACAGAGATGACATACTAGGAACCTTTTATTTAGAATAGCTATGATCATGTTTTTTAGATCCTGGATATCTCCTGTCCAAGGTTTTAAGGCCTCTTACCACTGCTCGTTAGCTCATAAAAATGATGTGTTGTGTTATAATCATCGCAATCCTCTTGCTTGGCTAAAATGACATATTAAACCTGTGCCTGAGCCTGGAATTAGAACCTGGAACACAGATACCTCCTGCTCCCTGTCCTTCAAATCTCCTTATTGCAGCTCGTGTCCTCTATTCTCTGCCCTGTAATGCAAGAAAACAGGCACTCTCATGGAAATTTGCCCTGGCACTGCAGTAAATCTATATAGGGGCATGTGGTAACCTGCTACCTGCTGTCAAGGGCAGATTTACCCAGTCAGGATGGGTAGTTCTGCTCTCTAGTGTTAATAGGTGTTACCTTTGAAGGACCATAGGCACTTTTCATCTACAGCAAATGCAGAATAACCTCTATTTTTTTCTTCCTTCTCCTTCTCTACTCACTTGCAGATGCTGGCTGCACAGCTGGTTAAATAGATAGGTCTTTCTAACCCTTTCATGCATGCTCGGAGAGTCCAGGTCGCTTTATAAATATGGTAATGGTTTCCAGAGCATGTCTGGACTGGAAATAAGACAGAAAGCCACAGAGGCTGGACTTGGAGAGATAACTGCAAAACCAGCTCCACCGCAGGAGAGACTAAATCCACACTCCAGGTCAAATTAACTGCCTCCCCTCCTGCCCCATTAGTATGAGGAAAGCTCTTGTCCTCACCTGTTTGCTGATTACATCCATGAAGAAAGCAGCAGCTCTTGTTTAGTTTATTACCAGAAGGCCCAAGCTTGTGATAAAATGCATTGATTTATACAATGGGGAATCCTGCCTGGCACTTCAATGCAGTTGTCCTGCTGAGAAAATTACAGATAAACTCTTAATTTATTCTCCTTCTAAGCAAAAGGGGGGGAAAGAGAATTAAAAAAACCCAAACTCAACACTGCCTTGTGGTATGTGCTCAGGAACAGTTAATTTTTATTAGTCTGCTCCTGAAGGCTGATTCCCTGGAGATACCATCCTGGGGTCACTCCCATCAAGGACTGGACTCAAAGACTTGTTATTACGGTTCCTCCAGCAGAGACCTTCACCCCAGAAGCTGTTTTATGGTAGCATCTCACTCTTACTTTTAATGTCTGATCTGTCCAGGTCCCCTTCTTTTTTTCAAATACACCTTTTTTCTTTCCCATTTAATGAAAGCCTGAGCTCTTCAGCTGCTGGTGACATGATGTTTTGCGCTTTGCCATGATTTCTTGATTTCTGTAATACTCTTTACCCAATAAGGTAACCAACGCACGTGTGTTATCCCCATTCTGACAACAGAGCAAAAGTTTCTGTGTCTGGGCACCTGCCTGAAAACACAGAGCAATCCTGCTGGTCAGTCCAGCTGAATAAATACATAAAACACTGTCGGGCCCTCCTGATGACTCTAGCTATAAAGAAGACTCTGAGTCTTTCCAAATTTGAATGGCCTGGTATAATATCTTCAAGGAATTTTAATTCTGTTTGTGCTGCAAATGCATTCAAGTAATGTCTCGTAGATCCTCCTCCTAGATGCATTTATCTAGGGGTGAAAGAAAGAATGGAAAAATTATAGCAGAAGAAGAAAGAACTCATAATTTCCTAAGATTTTCTTGGTCCTATAGGTGTACAGCACAGAGGTTCTCAAGCTTTTAAATTTATCTCCTAAGGTTGGAAGAAATAGCTGGAAGCCCTACTCCGTGCAGTATTGCTCTAACCTCCTCTTTGTTCCTGACAGTGATGGATTTTACCTTCTGCATGTAAAACATCTTGCCCTCAACCATGCTCTCCCCGGACAGCCAAGAGAAAAATCAAACAGATGTGACCTCTCTGTCCACAGTCCTTGATTTGGAGGACCAATGCCAAGCCCCAGACAGTGTTGTCCACCCTAATCCTTCCTCATGGAGCTCTTGGAAGGAATATGGAAGCTTCAAGGAGATAAGAAGAAAATATTCAGGAACAGGGGGTTAGTTTTATCCTCTTCCCCAGCCCACAGTCAGCCTGTGTTCTCTATACCATTTAGCTCAATGCCAGCAAAATTGTTCCAGTGCCAAAGGCTCTGTGCCCATATAGGTACTCTCAGGAGGAAGGGAGGGCTGGACTCCAGCTAAGTTTTTGTCTGTCCCTATCTGCATGGCTCAGCTGGGGAGCTGGCACAGGTTCCCTGCCCATGAGTGCTTGCTGAAGGCTTTCCATACATCCTGCAACCTGGTGATTCATTCCAGTTGTGCTGTCTGCACAAACATGCCACCATTTTCTGCTCTGATTTTTTGGGAGAACGTGTTCAGCAGAGGCATGATGCCTGTTCACAGATTTCCTCCCACCGAAGTTAACAGCGTTCCCCTCATCAGCCTTGGCATCTTTTCTTTTTTGTGTGCTCCTTCGAACAATGCGTTGGGCTTGGTTTTTCCTTTCCGAAAGCATGACAGCTATCTTTAATTAAATCACAATTCCCTAAGTGGTTTCCCTCTTCTGTTGTTGATTAACGTAGCCAGTATCCATAACCCCCTGCCTCCTGCTGCTGGAATCAAGACTTGCAGGTCTCACGTTTCCCAGATCTCTTCTCCATCTTTCTCTAAATACAAGTGCTACCGCTAATAATGATAAAAGCATTGTATGGAACTTCTCATTCCTTTGGGGTCCAAAGGGCTTTTCAGAGCATGAAGGGAGATAGGCTGTTCACTCATCACCTTGCAAAAAGCTGCCTTCGCTGTGGAGAAATACAGCACGTGCCCTGTGGTGGGAGAATTGCATGACAGGAACGGCTTCTTGCTCAAAGCTAGGGGCCCTTACGCTGTGATCCCACTGCAAACATGTCTAGCCAGCTTGTGCCACTGAGTGTGTCAGGGTTATGGATGAAAATAAGAAAAACAATGGCTTGTGGGCTTGTTCTCACAAGCTGTTTTTGTACAAATAAAGAAGGGATTGCTGTAAAGGTTTGGTACAACAGCCCTGGCTAATACAACTGCCATCCCTCTTCAGGTGAACCCGGTCCCCCTAGTCGTGGCTGAGTGCAGCCTTTCACCAGACATTTTCCTCTGAAAGGCCGATCCTTCTCTGATTCAGCCTGTCTCCACCTCATACCCTGCTGCAACTGTTTGCTTAATGCTGTGTCTGAAGCAAAAGCATCAATTACTGAATCACTCACCTGCCCTCCTGCAGCACCACGGGCTTTGTATCCTGCCCCAGCCCTCAGTCAATTGTGGCTGATGCTAATTAGGTCATAGCACAACTGTGGCTCAGGACATTATGAAGGACATTATCACTGTATTTTAACCACACTGGTGTTTGTCTTGATACATTTATTTCCCTCTTCCACTCCTTTCTTTATGTTCCTTTCTCTGACATCTTAATTCTAGGCCTCCACAGGATCAGATCTTAGAAGTTTTTTCTTCTCCTTTGCAGATATATTTTGCTTTGTTACACTCCGGTTTACTTCAGAATTTTTTCCTTCGCTTCCATATTTTTTTTCTTTCAAAAGATATAACTGTCAAAATGGAATCAAATTCAAAGCAATTTTTTGTTTGAAAGACTTTGATTGCAGGGGAAGGAGGAGGTTAAATGTCAATGAATACATTGCTCCAGCTTTTACGAGAAGAATTTCAACTAATTGTTGCATATATGCATATTTTTATATTTAAAAAATTATCAGCCCCCAGAATGCTCACAAACTTCTTTGACAAACTTGACAATGGATGAGAAACAGCAGAAAAAATACTTTTAGTTTAGAGATGGGATCTGAGGACACCATGTGTGGCCTCATAGTCGTTCCGTATTTGTGAGGCTGTACAGGATAAAGGAAAAGGCTAAATCTTCCCTAGGCAAAGGGATGTAGAACAGGAGCAGAGTCTCCTGGATGGGGCAGAGAAGGCAGCAGCCCTCCCAGTGTCCCCTTGGAGCTGCAGCCCCAGTTTGGGTGATGAAATGAAATGCCAAGTCCAGAAATTCAGATTAGTTCCCCAAACTTGTTGTGTTGCTTTAAACTACACACTCCTTTATCCACCTCATACATCTCGGTGGCATTTCTTGATGTGGCAGCATTGTGTAGCCTTGCTGGTGCTGAGCACAGCCAGATCCTGTCTCTGTCCTAGAGGAAAGAGCCTGGATCGTGCAGACAATTTGGTATCTGTATTTGCAGCGTCACTCTCACAACCTCCCTGTCTCTGCTGTTTCCTGGGTACTTGACTAAGGCCTTTGCTGGCCTCTTGATCCCTGTGTATTTGAAACACTTCCTTTCATTTAGCTTTCCCTTCACCACTACCACCTTCTCCTGCTGTTTTTTTGCTTTTCCCCCTCATGCAGTTTCATGCTGTTTATTGCAGAAGTCTCCCTATCTGCTCAATTGGTAACATCTGTCCATGCCTCTTTTTCTCTGTATATCCATAGGGGAAAACTGTGAAAATAATAAACCTCAGAAATCACAAAGTTTGGCCCGTTCAGGTGTGTTGGGGTGGTATTGCATTTTTTCTCTGCCCAGCAAAGAGCCACCTTGGAATTGCGGGGGAATCAACCATCAAATGACTCTGAGCTCCAGACCCACCAATTCCAAATGTCCGTGATACTACAATAACAAGAATCAAGCTAATCTAGGATGCTGGCAGCACTTTGTCCCTCTCCAGATTCATTAGAAATCAAGGAGGAGCAAAAACTATTTCAGATTCACAAAAACAACAACAAATGCATGAGTCTAAAAATGCACAAAGGTTTGGCATTTAAATATCACAGCTGTAGCCTTCTTAGAAATACCAGAGATACATAATGAATTATAGATTGGGCTGAGCTGCAAAATTCAGCCCCGCTGCCTGTCCTTTGGTGAAGTTCTGGTCTGACCCAAGGGTTTGGTTCGGGTCTATCTCTAATTCTGAGTTCACTCCCTCTGTGATCCCTGACTTTTCCTGCACTCTCCCAGGTTTAACTCTGAATGTTAATGAACTGAGAGGCATTGTCAGGCAAAGGGAGACAATGCCAGGGCTTGAACATCTGACATGTGAGCTCAGGCTGGGGTTACAGTTCCTGAGGCTTTTTCCACTCTTTTTTCTGTTGTTTTGCTGTCTCTCTCCTGCTCCAGTAATAACATTGTCAACACACCTTAACAGGAGATGTTCAAATTTTGAGGTGTCTGAGTGCAGTGTTGTAGGGCAGCATTCAGCAGTGCTGGAGCTGAAGATGCAGAGTGAAACAAGGAAGATACCCAGGTCCAGCAGTCTCAATATGAAACTTTTTACTTCGGCACTGTGGTATACTTACTTATTTTATTTGTTGATATATTTTGCAGAGACGCCATGACCTCATGACATCATCTATACCTCAGTATCTTGCCTATGTTCTCTTTCCTCAGAAGTATAGAATCATAGAATCATAGAATAATCAGGTTGGAAACAATCCACCGAATCATTGAGTCCAACNCTCCCTCCTCTCTACAACCTCCTTTCAGGGAGTTGGAGAGAGCAATAAGGTCTCCCCTCAGCCTCCTCTTCTCCAGGCTAAACACCCCCAGCTCTCTCAGCCGTTCCTCATAAGGCCTGTTCTCGAGCCCCTTCACCAGCTTCGTTGCTCTTCTCTGGACTCACTCCAGAGCTTCAACAGATCCTGGAGGGGCCTAGTGGTCACAGGACAGAATGGCTGAGGAGGGTGATGCTCTTCTCCAACACTTCTCCTCAAACAGACAATTTAACCCTATAGAAAAGTCATTTATTCTTCTCCTGATGACACTGGCTTTTTTGCTCCTTGCCATCTCACACCACTGTCTCCTCCAGCTTCAGCTGTACACTCCTAGCATGGGACCACACTTTCATCATCTCTTCCTTGCCTGAAATTCCGCCTTCCTACAGATGCGGGAAGCATCCTAAAGGCTTACTGGGGCTGGGATGAGGGGAGAAAGGTGAACAGCAGCTGTTGGGGTTTGGGATTTATGGCAGGGAAAGCATGCTTGTCAGCAGAAGGAGAAGGTTATCACTCCGGAGAAGCATTATCTAAGTGAAAATTGAAACTGTCAGACTGACTGTGCTCCCTGCTCTGTTTCTGCTCTGAGATTTTTAATTATTATTTCTTGTTGGATTGTTTTTTATCCCTCCTCTCTTAGTTCCATTTGAAAAATGCTGTCTGCAGATATAAAAGCAGGAGAAATCATTCGTGGCCTTCAAACTTGCCACCTTTTCTATTCGTCCTCCTACTGTTCCTGGGCCATGCACTCATTCCCCCTCAGGACCCTGTGCTCACTGGCTTTTGGGGCTTATTTTCATTGCTAGCACTGACTGGTCCTTTCCACTACCATTGGTAATGTTTGCACATCCAAGACAAGACTGAACTTGGGATAAAAATGTTTTCATCCCACTCTACTTCCTTATGTCTCTTCTCTGCTTCCTCCATGGGTCAGGAGAAGCTCAGGACATCCAAGGGCTGTGGCAGTGCCTCTTCCTCTCCTCTCCAGCCCAGATGTGGCCGATCAGTCTGTCAGCTGATGGGACATTGTAGGCAGTTTCCTTGCAGGGGAGGAGCTGCAGAGCCACACAGAAGGCTGATCATGTCACAGAATCACAGAATTACACAGAATTAGAGAATGACTTGGATTGAAGGGACCTCCGGAGATCATCCCATCCAACCCCCCTGCTAAATCAAGGTCATCTACCCAGGTTTCACAGGCTTGCATCCAGGCAGGTTTTGAATATCTCCAGAGAAGATCCCTAACCCCCCTGGGAACCCTGTTCCACTGCTCTGTCATTTGCATCTTCCCCTTTGATATGTTTCCCACTTTAAAGCACTGAGCCTTTCCATCACTTCCTCCCCATTTTGGTGCCACGTATTTGTCTCTGGTTGCTGGGTCCTGATGCTTAAGCATCAACCCTGCACAAGAAAGAGCCACAAGATGCAGGTGAGCTGTGCTATGATTCAGGACACCAGCATGTCCAGCTTACAGATGCCAGCTACTAAGAGCCTTCTAAAATCTCTTCTGCAATCTTGAGATGATGTGGAGGTATCAGTGGAGGTGACATTGGAGTGCCAGTGAGCAGACCTGAGAGGTGGGCCAGCCAAATCTGCTCCATCTTGGCAGCATTGCCTACAGGTCTTGCCTCCAGGAGCACTCGTTTGTCAAGCAAATAGAAAATGCAAACAGCCTGACCTTCCCAAGACTGGTGACAACAGCCTCAGTCCCAGCCTAGCAGGTGGATTTAATCTTCCTTTGATAGGGCACCGCAGGAGGACAGCGTACTCTCCAGAACTGCGATGCTGTTCCTATCAGACAAGCGCAGTCCCACCAGGAGTTCATTCCCCCTCTAGCTGATTAGCTTTGCTTAGCACTGTTTGGGACAGTAAATAGGAAAAAAATTGTGTCAAGACTGGGAAGAACACACTGCTTTAGTATTCCTTTTGTTTTAAAGAGAGCACTCACACAAAGACCTCCCACAATGTTGGAGTTTGGGGTTTTTGCATGGTGGAGAATTTTTGATTTCTGAGTCAGCCATTTTGTGAAAAGCTTTGAGAAAACAGATGAAAAATCTGGAAAAGCATAAGAAAATAGGGAGTAAGATGGTAGTAAGAACATGAAGGGCATCCAGGATGCCTTGTAAACTGCTCCAGCCCTTTGAGATAGACTTCCCCAGGAGGAGCTCACAGTAAAGTGCAGTGAGCTTGGTGGGCTAACTATGCAGAGTCTGAAATTGAAGAGCCAGAGATGGAAACCCCTACTAAGGCTTTCAAAGGGCTCAAGCAGATTTTCTAGGATGATTTCTGAGCCTGATTTAACTTGTAAGCATTCACATATCAAGCATGAGAGTTTTATTACTTGCAGGCTGAGGTTCAATGTACTGAAGACACAGGACACCGCCGCCGTGGCTGGTGGGCCCATCTTTTGCATAGCATTTTTTCACAGTCATTAAAATCACATTCATAGAAATGGAATTGAGGGATAAGGCACAGGAAAGTAAATTGCTGGTGGTCCCTGACAAAGCCACTGCTGATGTCAGTAGTAAGTAACAAGCCACACGTGATGTCTTGTCTCCATGCCTGCCTTTTGCAGGCAATCTCCTCCTGCCCGACACAGCCCGAGCATTTTGTTCAGGAGGAACTTGCAAATCCTTCCAGGGCAGGCAGGCAGCCTGCCACAACCCTGCCCTGGAGGACTGAGGACCTCCAATGAAAACAGAGACAGTCAAATACAGAGACATCACATTGTGTCCCCTCAGATCTGCTGAGACTCATCCTAACAGAGGTTTCTTTTTTTTTTCTTTCTTTCTTTTTGCATTTCCACTTCCCATTAAGCCTCCTCAGCCCTTTTATTAAGGTTTATTTTTACCTCAGTGCAAAAGGTTAGGAGCACGTGGCTCTGGCTTTGACTGCTTGGCATTTTGTGAAGATTGTGTCACGTGGTGCTTCCTACCTAGCCAAAAATAACTCCCTGCACACAGGAGCTGCTTACCTGCCTGCAGAGGCCACTTATTCCCAACTCTATTGGTTTTGTTTTAGGGGGATTGCTGGGAATGATGCGGCAGGGAGTGAAGACCTACTGGGCTTGAAGCCTGAGGGATGGGCACAGGCAGCATGACATGTTATCAGGGGGTGAAGTCATAGGATGAGGGGGAACAGTTTTAAGATGGCTTTAAGATGAAAGAGAGTAGGTTTAGATTAGATAGTAGGAAGAAACATTTTACTGTGAAGGCAGTGAGGCCCTGGCCCAGGCTGCCCAGAGAAGCTGTGGATGCTCCATCTCCAAAGGTGTTCGAGACCAGGTTGGATGGGGCTTTGAGCAACCAGATCCAGTGCGAGATGTCCCTGCCCATGGCAGGGGGTGGAACTGGATGGGCTTTAAGTTTCCTTCTGACCTAAACCATTCTATCATTCTTTATTACTGCTTTTTCAAATAGCTGGTCCTCATCTTTTCCTCCCTATCTCTTTTCCATGGGAGAGGAGAAGCAAGGAAAAGGCAACGTCTCTCAGCATCAAGTGGTTCAGTGTTTGAAAAGCAAAAGCATGGGAAGTGTTGGAGGAAAGCGGAGATTTATTTCAGTGATGAGCAGTAGTTGGAAGGCATTTGGAGTGTCCTGGGAAAAATCAAATTGAATTAAACCAACACACTGCTGAGGGAGGGCCCCTGCTGAGCTCAGAGTCAGGTCCTCATGCCCTCACCAGGAGGGTTAGGGACCCTATGGCTCCCAGCGGTGGGCTTTGTCACAGCAGCAATTCCTTTCACAAACAAAACCAGAGCGGGAAGTGTAGATCCCTAACTTGTCTTTGGTGTCTGTGTTGCAGCTGCTGGGGGACTGACACCCAGTGAGGACTCAGCTAGACCTGCTCTGGAGGTTCCTCGCTTGCTTCCCTTCCTCCTCCAGGGAAGATGCAGTTCAGTCACTTTCCTTGGCCTCTGCATGGGACAAAGAAGCTCAGAGCAGGAATCTGCCATTCAACAGAAATTCAAGCGAAAAAAATGACTTTGCTCTGCCTGCTAACCCCCTGCTCATCCAGAGGCTCTTATTCACCCAAGCTGACTTGGCTGTTTCTTGAGACACCCCCCCTCCCCCAAGCATCTACTGTGCTTTACAACTTTATGCTAAATTACAGATGTTACAATTTTCACCCCAAACTAAACTGCCCAGGATAACAAACTCAAAACGCAGCTGAAATGAATCAGTTGGAATATATTATTTTCTGACTCTTTTCTTTTGAATCTTGACTTTTCTTTTAGTGAAAATGAATGACACCTCAAACCTGTAATTTCTTCCATGAACATCAAAATAAATACTGACAGCCTTGTTTTCTGCAAGCCATCTCTTTTTGTGTTTTGGGTTGGATTTTTATTTATACTTGAACTGGAAAAAAATGCAGTAAAGTGGGGTTTTTTTCTCCATTTTAATAGTTCTTTGCTTTCCAGTCAGATAAAAGAAGGAAAAGTCTATTTAAACTGAAAACTCCTACTAAGTCACATTGCTTTTAGTAGCTGATATCCAAAATCAACCTTTTTGGTTATTCAGAATCCATGCGGCTGAAGCTCAGAGGAGGGAACAAACTCCTTACTGAAGATAATGTGATGGCTTTCATTGCACATCCTGCATCCTACACTGCCTGATTGAGGGGATCCCTTCCTTCTGGCTTAACACACGCTCCAGTTTCTCGGAGTGTAGTGAACAGAATAGCAGGAATGACAGAGCTGGAGGTGTCTGCTCTAAATAAACAGTGGGGGGATTCATTTTCTATATTAAAGTATTGATTTTTCATAAACTAAGAGCACAAAAGGGCATGGAAAACAATCAAGTCCCAGTGTAGAAAACTGAAAAATTAGACAGCACTCTAAGCTCTTGTGGCTACAGCTTGTGTAGAGACTTTCAGTTAAAAACCCCTTATTTATAGGCAGCACACTTCAAAATACCAGAGGTGTGGCTCTAACACAGGGAAAGTTTGTTTCTTCTTGAATGGGGTGCTGTAAATCTCCAATTCAGCAGATTCAGACTCATGAAATTTCTTGTATGTTCTGCTTATGGCTATGCTAAACAGATCCTCAAAACAGCCTTTCATTTCAGCATTTCAGCTGTGGCATTATCATCTTGCGATGGGAAATGAGATATGCAGAAAGATAAAGAGACAGCACGCAATTTCCTTTACTTTCTGCCTGCTTTCCTGTAGAAATACTATCTTCAATCAGAAGTGGAGCTAGAGAAGTTCAAACCTGAATTAAGGTGTCACCTGGTTTCCAGTGAAAGTGATGAATCACTGGAAAATGCTTTTCAGGGAATGCGGTTAGATTGCTCATCCTGAGACTGGTGTTAAAGACTGCATGTCCCTGCTTAAACCATAATTCAATTGAGGTTCATGCTGAAACCAGTAAGTGGAAGAAATCTATGGCCTTGGTTATACAAAGAAGCAGAGCAATAAATCATAGTTTCTCATGTTTGAAATTTATGAAGCCATTACAGTCAGAATTTGTTAGTTTTCAATTTTTGGTTCTAGGTAATTTTTATTTCAACAAAAGAGAACAGTTAGGATTTTGGCATTGTGCTCAGATGTAAATTCAGCCACTGTCAAACTGGGGTGGAAATCATGATCTGGACCTAGACTGCAATGCTCCTTAGCTTTGTTATCAGCACAGGACTGGAAACCTGGATCTAATTCTAGGATGTATTTCTATAGGAACTAGCATCATACAGTTTTATTCTAAGGACCAGATACCCAACCCAAACCTAAATACTCTCTATACATAGCTGGGATATTAAATAGGATGTTTTCTCCAGTTTCTTTCTAAGACAACAAGACACACTGACAATGAACAAAGGAACAAGAGAAAATTACTAGTGTGAGTTTATTCTACAGAAATCTCTCACCCATCATGTCATGATCCAAAGGGTGATAACAGGTCTGAGCCTCCAGTGGGGAAATTTCCAGTAGCAGCAAAGGGACATGAGTGGTGTGAACATCTCAAATATGCCTGGAACAACCCTTACATAAATATGTATTTGAAAGGCCCTGAAGGTTCTTGAGAAGGCAGCCAGTGTCCAGCCATGCACAGAGTTACCTGAACAATTCACACATTAAACCAAATGCACTCCAGGCATGTCAGGCTCCCTGTGCCAGGTCGCATCTGATTTATCCACACATGCACAGCAGCTGTTTGTCCAGGACTTCTGGATATTGGACATCACCATTAAAATCTGTTTATTTCCTCTTATTCTTTCCCTTTGGACAACTTTTAAACAGTAACGGGGAAAAGGGACTTTTTTTTTGGAAATTAAGATGTCTGTCAGCCTGAAATACTGGTGTCCTCCTAACACACAAGGATTGGTTTCTCGGGGCAGGTGACAAACCTTGAGTGGGAGATACCCAAGCTGAAATGCCATGTTTCTGTGACCAGGATCCAGACTCTAAGGAAATGTTTGTTTGGATTGGGAGGACAGATCAGGGAAATAGTTTAGGTGGCAGAACCAGTGACCCTGGTAAACTTTCGCTCCTGAGCCTTATGACTGTGTCTTTTTCTATTAGATGTGATTTTAAATAAACATGAAGGTATCAGACAGGGCACAGATGCAGGTTTCTAAGCAACAGAAACAAATCCACATCTGTGTTTATAGGTGCAAACAGGGCATCTCTGGGCAGTTCTTAGTTAATTTGGGGTTTTGTCTTTTCTCCTTCTTTCAGGGACACAAAGTTTAGTGTAGACCACCAGAAAGAAAAACAATAAGCAAATAGATTTCTTTCACACAGACTGATAATTGTAGGGGACTGCAGGAAAAAGATGTTACAGACAAGGTGTCCTGATTCTCAGGACTGATGTGATGAGGCTGCAGATCTGTTTGTTGTCATCATATCTGGTCATTTTGGTACCTGTCATTGACTGCTTAGGCCAAGAAAGTCACTATGAGGAAGGTGGCAAAAGGCAAAGAGGTGCACATGACAATCGTGCACGGATGTGAGTGAGGAGAAAGAGAAGGGTACCCAACTTTGCAGAGCCTCAAGGCAGATGATAAATGATTGCACAGGGCAGGATATGAGCCAGGACACAAACACTGTCTCATGCCCTGAGAAGGAACCTTTTTGTTTGTTTCCTTCTCCCATGTTCAGAGAGATGCTCGCTTGCAAGCGTTGGGAGATTTAACTCTGTGCAGATGGGAGGAAATGATTTTCAAACTGCCTGTTTGTAAGCTAGCTCGAAAATGACAGCACTGCCACTGCTTCTTTTGTTCTAAACACCCAATTAAACTGGCTGTTTACACCTTCCTGCCAGATTCCTGTCTCCCAGCTGAAGAGAGCTGAGCAGCTAATGAGGCACAGCACAGAAACCAGCAGAGAAAAGGCAGAAGATTTCCTAAGAATTGCAGACTCAGCCTGCTCTGGTGGAGAAGTAGAGGGAGATTGGGCTGTGCCAGGGTGGGAACCTGCCCCGACCCTTGGGAAACCATGACTTATAAAGAGTGGCTGAGAGAGCTGGGGGTGTTTAGCCTGGAGAAGAGGAGGCTGAGGGGAGACCTCATTGCTCTCT
>WAAB01000300.1:180955-198233 GCA_013389865.1 Piaya cayana
ACTAGTGGACATTATCATTTCAGGATAGAATTTGGGTTTTTTTTTCACATATTGTCAGAAGAGGAAGGAGATAAAAGAAAGAAGAAACTAAGGGATGCCGGAATCAAGGTGCAGGTGGTCATCACGGTGCTGTGGGAAGGAAGAAGCAATTTTTGGAGCAGATTCAAAAAAGGGTTAACTCAGCTCTCAGAGTAGCCACTCTAAATCTGTGACCTAGGGCTCTCTCAGTCTTGATTTCCTCAGGAAGAGACATCAAGTCATCAAGTAAGGGGAGGGGGGAAAATCAGTGGCATGTTCTGTACGTGCCTCAGGACTTTTTCTTCTGAGAGAAGCAGATTTTGTTCTAGCTGTAGAGACTTGGTCATCAGAGCAGCCAAACTGCCTAGGCAAAATGGTTGCTTTGATGCCATCAGAGGTTGTTAACAGGCTGCTGTTCAGGATACTTGATGAGTGTTCTTATGTCCTAGGACTAGTGTGAATGGAGGCAGGTGTATCTATTTTCTGCAGCTGCAGGACTTGATAACAACAGCAACCACCTGGGAAAAAGATGTGCTGGAGAAAGAGGCCTGATGGAGGCCAGAAATTACACTTCCCAAACCTGTGAACTTCTGAAGCAGGAAGCCCAGCATTTTTTCTTTGCTGAGGATGATAAGGTAAGGCAGTATTCTCCTTATCGCTTTGACAGGACAACCTATGTTTTCATGGTACTGACTTAAGCTACTAGTAACGTGCATCACAGTAACTGTCTGTTATAATACTAATCCATGCCTGTTTGCTGGCTTTCTCGGTGCCCAGCTGATAAAGCAGAATTTATGCTCATCTTTTAATGAAATTCTCATTAAGGCAGAGCCTGGTGTTATGAGTTACAGTGCCCACTGGCCTGTGATTTACGAGGAACAAATGTGAACGTTGCATCCCCTATCTTAAGGACTCTGTTATAACTTAGGTGTGATGAACTAAGATGTGTTTGCTCCCTTTTAGAGAGAGTCAGAGACCTGCAAATAGGGTAAAAACAGCCCCGAAGGGAAAATTCCGCTCAGTAAACTTTCAGATGAGCCCTTGAAGTTGCAGCCTTCTCTGTGTGTGGTGAGGATCCTAGATGTTCTCTCATCCTGAGGCTATGTGAATCTGATTAGGTTTGATTGTGTATACTGCAGACATTATCGATCAGCCAGATGATTGATGCATTGGTTGTTGTCAGTGCCACATCTTTGATGTAATTGCATGAATTATTTGCCAAGGCCAAGCACTTTGTCCTCAGAAGTGTTAACTGTATAATATATACATGTGTCTATATTTATAAAATACCTTTCTCAACAAAGATTAAATTATTTCCAAAGGTTCTACAAGCCTCCTCCGGATCGTGGGGAAGTGCAGATCTATAAATCAGTGGATTGACACAGATGGAAACCTGAAAGCTTACATGGTATGTGATGAATTCTTTCCACTTTTAAACGTTCCCTCTGAGGTTATGAATGGCTGAAGCCTTATTGACATTGGCTTTAGCCTCCATGGAGCATGGTGGTCTGGGTCCTAGGGATCAGAAAAGTCCATAGCGAAGGCTCGTGACCCTTCTCTGAGCAACTCAGCACAATGTTTATCCTTGCAAGCAATGGCAGTATGTATATAAATATATAGATATTATAGCTGAAGTGGCACCAGATGGATAATTGCAGCCCCTGAGTGCCTAATCTACTCTCCAGGACATGGGCAGTTTTCTGAGCCAACAAAACTTAATTGAACTTTCCGTTCCAGCTGGAAAAGGTTATGGATCTAGCAAGTGCAAACGGAAGGCAGGATGAAAAGGTCAGATGTTCTGTTCTCTTTGTAATGGATTGACCGGGGACATGTTTTTATCTTTCTCGCAACCGCTGGATTGTAAAACTTAATTAGCAAGTCACTTGTCTCCCCTGTCTGAAGGCATGTGTATGATGATTACACATAGATCACGTTTTATGGACATGTCATGTTTTCATTTGAGAGTAACAGCCTGCATGAGGGACGTTTTTTGCCACATATTTACATCAGTAGTTCAGAGAAGGGCCAGTAGGACGAAATGTAGAGCTATCCTTGACATCAGATATGCCACTTCAGCTACCCACAATCTCAGCTGATGGAACCACAGCTGCTTAAACTGGGCTCTCGCCCACCCGTTTTGGAGGTGGGAAAGGAAGTATTGCAAACACAGGCAGAAACAAGAGGCATGGAGAGGAATGGACAAATGGACAAGGAATAATATGACATGATGAGAGAGAAAATACAGAGAAAGAGGTGTAAAAATGAAAGTGGATTTTTGTGTGGCAAAATAAAATATGTAAGCATCCAATTAAAAAACGCAAGGGTGTCTGATTTCAAAGGAGAGACCTGCTGCCTGCACAGCCTTATTGGAAAATGTTGAAAAGTGTGATTTCATCATCTGAAAGCTCATCTTTCCTGTCTCCAGAGGGGTAAGAAAATAGAGATAATTGCTTATATTAGATTAGACATGAAGAATAAAACATCCAACAGTAAAGAAAATTAAGGACTGGAATAGATTGCTGAGAGACTGGAACCACTGGAGGGTTTTTAGCACAGGTTAAACAAATATCTGTCAAGAAAGATTTAGATGTAGCTGATCAAACCGTAGGGCAGGAGTCAACTAGGTGACCTTCTGAGGTCACTAACTTTCAAATTTATTTTCTGTGATTTTATGTAGTTCCACTTTCTTGGTAGTGAAGCTTATCTCCAGAGCATTAAAAATGGTCTCAGTGAGTCAAAAATCTGAGTTAGTCGTACACACACATGTCACGAGTCAAATAATGGACCTTTTTTTACTTATATTTCAATCGGGAAAGGTAGGAAAAGTTTTAAAAAACAATATAATTTTTCAGTGGGACAATTTGGAAGTCTACTATTTTCCTCTCCACCTAATAATATTTATTCTTACTGATATTTTACCTAGATAGACAAGGCTATAACTTCTTCAAGTTTTATCATGCCTTGTAAGAAATCCATTTTTCTGGAAAGCTTTAACAGCTAAATGGAAGGATAAAGAGCTTCACTTAAAACTAAATGAAAGATCAGGATATCCAAAGGTTAGAGGAAACCTCTCACAGTCTATCAAGTTCTGGGAATTAAGACCCCGGTGCAACACAGCTTATTTATTTCTAGAGCCATCATATGTTCCATAGATTCCAAGCATTCTTCTTTCTATTTCATTTTCTCTTTCTGTGTTTAAGTCTTTTCTGGAGGTCACCTGTTGTCCTCATCAGATTTGCCAAGACACTTGTATCCCAAGCTCAAACTTCCTTCTTTACACCTCCAGCATCTCTCACGCTCACAGGTTTGGGAAAGGAGCCCAGAACTGTACTGTAGCTCAGACTGCATGTTCTGATAGGGATACACATGATAAGAAACATCGGTAGAAAGCACAGTCTCTGGCCAGCAGCTTTGAGTGTGAATTTCTCCACTGAGTGAGCCTCAGGTGTTAGGAAGCTATTTCCACTCTTGTGGCACGTGTCCATATTTAGGCACGCCAAGAAATCTTCATGGGAGAGGTGTCTTTGGCATCAGCAGTCTGGATGAATTTGGATTTTTCAGAGCAGCAATTCAGTTCTTTGCAATATTAAAGCTTTGGGATCTTTTTTTTTTTTTTTTTTAAATTTGAATATTTCTCTTCTTAAAGAGCAAGTTAACCAACTGATAAGTGGGTTGTTGCATTCACGAATCTCTTCCTTTTGTAAAGAAGATGAATTGACGTAGGGATGGCAGAAAGCATCCAGGAAACAAAGGCAAAATTCCTGCCGAGAAACTCCTTGTGCTGTAAAGCCAGCTCAGGAGGGAAGTGGTGAAGCTGTCAGCATAACTGCACAGGAAAGATAAAGAGACAGGAGACACAGACTGAGCATATCTACAACACATCAAACAACACCAAGTCAATCAAAGCATCATTAATCTATTGCACTATGAACCTTTGTCTTGGATGCTGCCAGATCCATCAGTTGAGGGCCAGCAGTAGAGAAGGAGCATAGCAGATACTGGTCATGAGGGACAAAAAAACAAGAAACATTTTAAGCCCTCTGCTCTGCCTGCGAATCTGGGCAGAGAGTTGGGTAGATTCAGGCCACCAAAGAGAATTGCTTAAAGGACATTTTAAGGAGTGGTGGCTTTGCCACTGGATGATTCAAGGCAGAAGCATATGACCTGTTAGTCTTAAAGACTCCAGAACCACTCTCCACTTGCTGCCTTCTCCACCACAGCATTATTTCATGGTTAGGAACGTGATCCCTGTGGAAAAACCCTAAAACAACAACAAAATCAAACAACCCCCGTACTCAGCTTTACTTGAAATTGTAGAGAAAGGGTCAAGATCAGACATGCAAGTCCTAAAGAAATGAGGAAATATCAGTGATTTTTCTCTGCGAGTTCTCCCTTTGGATCATTTTAATAACTTGAGATAAGAACTATGTTCTTGTGCATGTCAAGAGAAAGACTGCCCATGCCTCATAGACAGTTGTATTTTCATCCCTTGATGAAGAAGCCAAAATAACAGTTTCCAAAAAAGACATCAGCTGTATCACGCTCAGTAAAGAACAGTGGCAACCTGATTATGGTCATCCAGTGCCTAGTTGGGGATTTGTAAGCAACGTATTCTTACATTGAAATTAAAATGTTCTAACAAAGCCGACTGGATGCAAACTTATCAGACCTTAAAAAGACATACATGCTTGATTTAGAATGGTGTTACAGTGTAAATGGAATGAAAGGGATTGAAACAAGTTAGTGGGTGAGAGACGAGACAGTAGGTTATATGAGACTTTCCCAGGCAGTGATATGTACATCAATGGTGATGTGAAATCTGCTTCAAAATGGGATGTGAATGTTTCTGGGACAGTTTAATGCCACCTGCTGCACATGCTCAGGTTGCAACTCAGGCTTGAATCTGCTACACCAAAATGGCCAGTGATGTTGACGAGCAAAATAAATGTAGGAAACCACAAATCCCATCATCAACTTCTTCATTATCAACATCTCTTCTGCCATTAAAATTTCTTTATCTCCTCAGCCACAGCTTAATTAATTGCTTGGAGGTTATCCAGCCTAGTTATCTTGATCACTTAAAGACATGTCACACTTAAAGACATGTCATGAAGAAAGCAAAAAGGAAAAGGGGAAAGAAAAACACAAAAATAACCAAATCAAAGAAATGTAACCTCCTAATTATCAGAGGTAGTTTGTGATATTGGTGGGGGCATATTCTGGGGACCAGGCTCAGGCAGGGGAAGATTCATGTCTCCTTTTCCGTATATTGAGATAATAGAAGAATTTTCCTTTTGAAAACAAGGAACAGTCCTACATTTATCTCTCTTTTATCTTTTAAAAATGATAAAAAATTGTTGAAAATAATCTTCTGTTGAGTACATATTTATTACAGCGTTGATTTTGACACTTTTTCTTTTCCCTCACATAATCTTATGACTGAATATCTTTCTAAAGCAGGTGGAAATTTCATTAAAAAGTCTTGTAGAGGAGAAGCTTTGACAATCTTTAAAACATCTTCTGGGCGGTTGTTTTCATTGTTGTGGCTGCTGCTGCTGTTGGGAACACATTTTAAATTGACCTTATCCATAAAAGTGACATTTACATGGCATAATTCAGTGCTATGGAGAGATTCCTAAACTAAATGAACACGCGAGGCAGCGCAGCTATTTAGCAGACGACTCTGAGTTGATCTACCCTTCTGAGATTGTGTTTAATTCATACAATATTGATGTTGATGTGGAAGAATAAGTCACTCTCATTTACTGTAACCTACAATATGCACATAGATAGTATGAAGAGGATGATATGCTTTAAGATCAGACTGTCAGTTATCGCAGTAACTCTTGTTCCTCTAACCACATCTTTAAACTTGTGAGGTCTCTCAGATGGAGAATAATTTCTGTAATCACAGCTCCCAGACTCTGCCACAGCTTTGCTGTGTTCTCAGCTTTTGCCTCCGGACAAAATTCCTTCATCTTTCAGTGCAAACATTTCTCAATTTATGAACTGGGAATAATAATTCATTATTTTCCTCTATAAGGAGAGGTCTATGAAGATTCATCCAACCAATGTTAGCAAAGTGCTTGGAGATCTCTGGATGAAAGCTGCTGCATAAATGCATAGTATTATTGCTGGACTAGCAAAAGTTATTACTCTTCTTATAAAAAAAAAAGTATGTAGGTAGAAAATAGCCAATCTCAATATTTATAATATTTCTGCTTCCTCATAAATACAGAATTTCTATAATCCTCACTGGAGCTGATGGTTATTTATCTGCATTTGAATTTTAATGAATAAAAAAGTCATTTTTTTTGTCACAATACTTTCAGCCCCGGCTCCCTGCAAAGTTCTGCTTTCCATTTCAAAGAGTTCATTTTTTGTTGACTTCTAGCACTTGGACAAGACTGACTAACAACCCTAGACCTGAAAATCCCACTACCAACCCACACCCTGAAATGACAAGACAAATTGTCACAGTAATTGAACTGTGCCACGAAGGGAAAGCCCATCACTCATCCTAGCTGAGAACCTACGAAATCCATATCACAGCTTTGTTGCTTTGGACGAGGATGGTCCTTTATGCTACAAGACAACACGTGAACTCTTGGCTGAACATGGGGAGAGCTAGGGCTCAGTTTCTGGTTCTCACGTGGGCTTTCCCTGTCCTCTCTAGTGGTACCTTTTACCCTGTCCAGGTTTTCTGGCACACGTCTTCCTTTTCCATCCTGCAGTTTTGACAGGGTAGACATCTAAGTAGGAGCTGTCTGTGTCCACTGGTCACGTGAGATCAGCTCTACAAGAAATGCACAGTTAGTTCAGAGAAGCCTCATGCCTTCTCGTGTGTGTGAACTGCAGTTGATGCATGCAAGTGCAATAAAATTGTGTCTGTGGGCCTTACGTGCACCCTATACTCATTCATGTGCACAGAATAACTCCTGCACAGACCTGTGACAAGCCTCACACTTGATTTGCATTCACAGATCACAGAATCACCAGGTTGGAAGAGACCCGCTGGATCATCGAGTCCAACCACTCCCACAAAACACTAAACCATGTCCCTCAGGACCTCGTCCATCCGTAACTTAAACACCTCCAGGGAAGGCGAATCACCCACCTCCCTGGGCAGCATATTCCAGTGCCTAATGACGCTTTCCGTAAAAAACTTCNAGAAATGCACAGTTAGTTCAGAGAAGCCTCATGCCTTCTCGTGTGTGTGAACTGCAGTTGATGCATGCAAGTGCAATAAAATTGTGTCTGTGGGCCTTACGTGCACCCTATACTCATTCATGTGCACAGAATAACTCCTGCACAGACCTGTGACAAGCCTCACACTTGATTTGCATTCACCCATCTGTAAACAGAAGGATTGACATTTTCCTATAATAGAAGATATTAACTGATTATACCACTGATGTGCTAATGTGGGGATCTTACAGTCAGCAAAGGACATCTAAATATCTACATAGACAGCAAAAAAAGGTATCAAACATCCATAAAGAAAACGGAATTACAGATGAGACTGTATCTGGCTTCCAAATAAACTTCTCAGAAGATTTTAGAGGCACATTCCTGTCTGGCAACTAGAAGTGTAATGCGTGCTCATGTTGTTACCAATGACAAGAAGTGAGAGCAGCACATATTTTTAGGTAGACATTTCAAACTAGGAAGCAGGTCCAAATAATGGAACATGTCCTCTTTTCTCTGGAATAAATAACAACCATAAAGGAAATACGGCCAAAAAAAAGACCTGTGTATTCTTTGTTTATGTGCAAGGTGAACCCTTTAAGGTTAATCTTTCACTGGAGTGAAGAGATATAACATCTTCAAAGTCAGAAGATGCTTGCAAGGCTTAATGGCTACCACTCAAATGTGAAATTCACTTGTGCTTCCATTATCTCTTCTCATAACACACTAGTTACAAAGAGCAACAATAATTTCAGCAGATGAAGCTTTACAGTGTCCCGGTGCATATGAAAAGTATTGTCCTCACTACGTGGAGGAGAAAAGCACAGAGAGATGAAATGACTTGCCGCAAAATGCACAGGGAGTCATTGTTCAAGTTGGTTTAAGCCCATGTCCTCTGATAGCTCATTCTGTGTTTCAATAACCAAAGCACTCTTCTGGTTACAGAGCGTAACCGTGTGACCAGGGTAATATCTGAAGTGATGTCTCTGAGATGAGGGCTTTATATGTGGCATTATTCATTCCTATTGAGACCCAGTCCCTTGCTCATATTCTGTCTGAGTTGAGTGTTCTGGAGTGCAATCTGGTCAAGCAGAGGATCTATTGCAATAAGATAAATTCCTTGGTGTTTTTTTCCAAGGATTTCTGCTTCATTTTCTCTCTACGGGACTTTATATGCTTAGCACCAAGCAGGTCTTCCTTTTCTTTCTTGTTTGTGTTCAAGGTGTGAGACAATTTCTCAGGCAAAGCTTTCAGTGTATTAGAAAATCACTCCTAAACTGAGGGTGAGGCAGAGAAAGTAAAGTTGCTGCCTTTTGAGTTTTGCTGATGATTGGAAGCAGTTTTAATATGTGACAGTTCCACCCACACAGAAGCTCTGCTAGGAGCAAGACAAAATTCTTGGCAATTGATTTCTTTTTCCTACTGGAAGACAACTTTCTAAAAGTGGAAAAAACATAATGGTGATCTGTATTTCTGTTGTGGAAAACAGATCGGATTTAACTCTTCAAGCTGTGGCATCCCTGCTGGTGAAATCTGTTGCCTCTTCCCTCTTGCCATTCACGCAGCTGCTGTATTTGGAATTACTCAGTGGATTACTCAGTGAATACAAACACTAGCAGTTGAGTGTTACAGTCTGATGGCTGCAGTTGTTATACAAGTCTGCGAAGACAATTATGAGTCCAGAAGATACATTCCATGTAACAAGAGGCTCTGACATTCCCAGGAAACTGCTGACTTGGTGCAGCCACACAGGTCATTTTTAAAAATACTCTCAGTAATCAAACAAAGAACTCCACTGTTTTGGGGTGTGAAACAATGGTTTTACTGGCTGGAGCCATAAAATATGTCTTGAGATCACTTCAACCAGCTGCCTGTGTTCACAAAGTTCATAGGAATCTCTGTCCCCCTTTTTGACATAAAGAATCATAGAATCACCAGGCTGGAAGAGACCCACCAGATCATTGAGTCAAACCATTCCCATCAATCACTAAACCATGTCCCTCAGGACCTCGTCTGCCCGTGCCNTGATCAACATTGGCCAGTAGGATCCAGAGTTGGTGGGGAGGGACAACCTAACTGTATAGAATTTTTTTCTGAGAAAAACTGTTTAAAAATAAGAAAGGAAAAGCTCTCATTTCCAGTCAGATACAAATGAACTTGAAATCTCAGTGTTTTTTCTTCTAAGAAAGTTCTTTTGTCCAGCAAGTTTGCAACTCGGTAATCTTAGTTCTAACTGTTGGCTGAAGATGTAGTTGTCCTGAATTTGGGCTTCGGTCACTAGTGTTGTACCTGGAAGCAGAGAACTCTAGAACTCTGGGTTCACTTCCAAGCTGTGCCACTGATTTGCTACCTGACAGAAAGGATGCTATTTCATCTCCGTTCATCTCCCGTATCTGATTTTTTTTTCTCTCTGACCAGAAGATAAACCAAAGCTCAGGCAAGGCTTCTAAGAGTTTCTGTATCATTATCACTAACAACAGAAAGTGACTTTGAACAAGAAGGGCTTCCAGAGCTTTGCAATAGCTCTTGCATCCAGACTTGCAGGAATCTGTGATGAATAGCAGATGATTGCTCTTTTGGAAGGACTGGGCTTGCTTCAAGTTTAATCAGTAAACAGCTTCTGATTATTTTTTTTTTTTCTGTTCTGTAAATATCCCTCGGTGTTTTTGAGGTGACCATGGCCTACTGCCTCTTTCACACCATGAACTCGGCCAAATGCATGACACCCTCCTCCAGTCACACACGCCCACTGAATTACTCTGGGAAATAAATGCAGCAAACACTGCCCTGCAATTCAGCCCTGCAATTCAGAGCTGTCATCTGAGGGTGACCAATGACTCCTGGATTTTGTTGGACGGAGAGGCGGAATTTGTCCTTCAGGGACAGTGACCTTTCCTTGCCTTGCAAAGAACTAATAATACTTCCCAAACAAGCTGCTCCACAAAGCTATTACAAGCAGATGGGCACATACAGGCAGATTTTTACATATCCTGAGATTCTCCCTCACCCTGTTATGATGAAGGGGATTAAACTGAATGAGTATTTGGTTATTTCGGCTATTTTTACAAACCACCACTGACTCAATGTTTTAAATATAACTTCATATTGTCATAGTGCTAAATATGATTTTTTTTGGTATGTCAAAACAGGGTTAAATTTACATTATAATGTTTGGAAAAAGGTCCAGGTAGTTCTTTCTTTATATCAGACAGTTCATATATTCCAACTGTTAGCACTCAGGCAGATGATTGTCTTGTGTGCGTCTAGCTCCAATAGTAACATGCAGAATATAAAATCCCAAATAGGATGAAATATAAGTGCAGGCACGAACACTCACACCAGGCAGGGGCTCCTGATAGGTAGGCATCCTCAACATGTGCTACTGCAAATCCAGCAACTCATGCTGGGAGAGTAAGTGTCTAATAACAAGCCATAAACAACCAAAGTCTCAGTCTCTGAACCTCAGGGTCTTTCTCCTTGAATACTGTGTGCAGTTCTGGGCCCCTCANCACTGGGCACTGGTAGAGGCTGCCCAGGGAGGGAGTTGATTCATGAGGTCCTGAGGGACATGGTTTAGTGTTTTGTGGGAGTGGTTGGACTCGATGATCCGATGGGTCTCTTCCAACCCGGTGATTCTATGATTCTGTGTGATTCTGTGATGTAAATAACAGATGAGATTTTGCCCAAAAGGGAGACGAAGAGCAGGTTCTCTGTGTAGTGAGGCTGTGGAATATTTAGGAAATTTGAGGCATTTCCCAACCCTCTGATATTCATGGTGGAGGATTTCTAGCCCAGGGGTGTGGGTTTTCTGGTAATCCACAATCATTCTGCCAACTTTCCAAGACCACCGCGAGCTACATCCTTTCAGCAATGCCTTTGTGTGAATTTGAACCATTTCTGAGTCACTCATGCCTGATCGTGGCAGCAGAAGGAAGAAGACTGTTTCTGCAGCTCACTGTAGGCAGTTTGATTTAATGTCTGATTGCATTTAATTTGTGGCAGCAGCCCAGATGCTATGGCCATAGGTGCCTAGAAAATCATTAAGCAAATGCAATAAGACACATGGAAACCTAAATCAGAGCCCAAGGACACCTGCATCCTGAGATATTGTCTCATAGCTCCGGGACATTTGACCTTAGCCTTTATCCCTTGTTCATGAGCTTTTAGCAAGTGATTGGAAAGGGACCAAAAATTTGCAGAAGGGATGTTTTCCGCAGAAAATGGACTGACCTATTTTTCATGCTAACAGTGTGCTTCTTCCTTGAGCTGAAGCTTAAGCTGTGAGTATTACACAGCGGTGAGGTGACAGCCTTTACTCCTCAGGTAAAACTTAACAATGGAAGAATTGTACTTTTTGGGCCGTAGGGGTGGGATTGACCTAAAGGTGAAAGGCAAGGTCTTTACACATGTTGAGCAGCATTTTGCCCCATTCATTAATATTTTAGAAGGCCTGGAGGCAGCAAAGCACATCTCAGTGTGAACAGACCAGGGCCTGAAAGAAAGAGCTGTTCTTATTGCTGAGATCTAGGAGACATGGTGGCAAAAGGCTCCACTGGAAAGAAGTGGACAAACTAAAATTAATGTCAAGCAAGCAAATAGAAATATTCCATTTTGAAAATGTAAGAAATCCCTCATATTTCAGATTTTAAACATTTCTTTCAGCCCGCTTTGTTTCAAACTGAACCATAGAACAGAAAAGTAAGAAATTTATAAAACTTGCATTCATTGCCAAATCTATTGATTTTTCCCCCAAAGTGCCACATGGTTGGAAGTAGAATCTCTGTATGTGCAGGAATATGATGCTGGAGTTGAGCACTGAAGGTCCTGTAAGGTTGACAGATATGCTTCATTTGAGTAGTTGGACCCTGGCTGTGACATTAAATCGTGCGAAAATACCCCCAGAGAGGCAGGGAAAGAGTATCCACAGGCTGTTTGCTTGGATTAATCAGCCTGCTGGGGTCTGCCACAAGGGTTTGGAGGTGTTCCTGAGGTTTGCTCTTATTATCGTATCGATTCCTTTCTGCTTTTAATCTGTTTGCTGCAAATCGAAAACTCAGGTGTAGTTCTGCCTTAGTTTTCATTTTTCTTTGATGCCCAACAAATCTGTTTCCAAATGGGAACAAAGAATGACAGGGCCTCTTACTTTCTCCAAGTAGTTTTTCCCATTTCTAGCAACAAAAATATGGGCCTTTCAGAGGTGAAGAGTATTGAGGAAGAGCAGGATTTAGTGTTTCTACACTTCCACATTCACTCTGTAACTCAGCATCTTGCCCAAGTCCAGAATTCTGGGTGTCTTGGAGAGCTTGTGCTCTGGAGTGACTAAATAAATTCTTGGAATGGAGAGCTGAAGCATTTCACGTGCATGGACAGAGATGTGAACGTGTTTGAATTTGAGTGCCTTTCTTACAGAAGGTATGGATGCTTCTGGCTCACATTTTAAAGCACACTGACCTACAAAACCCAGGCATGACCCAGGTAGCCCCCACAGGTAAAACTCAGTGGATGTGACTCTAAATACATAACTCCAGCAATTTTTTGTGGAGTAACTCATGCTATATTGGAAACACAAATGAAGATGCATCATAGAATCATAGGATGGTCAGACAGAATATGAAAGCCCATTCAATCCCACCCACTGCCATGGGCAGGGACACCTCCCTCTGGATCTGGCTGCTCAAAGCCTCATCCAACCTGGTCTTGAACACCATCAGGGAGGGGGCATCCAATACTTCTATGGATAAGTAGAAAAGGTTTTTCATGTGTTTGGAAGAGGATTAAGCAGAGCAAGGAATTGTGTGTTCCTGTGCAGACCTTCTTTTCCACAGCAGGAAACCCAGCCGGAAGAATCTGAATGGCAAAGGGGTAAAGCAGCTTTGAAAGGCTCTATGCCACCTGTCAAGACATCTTCAATAGACATTTTCCTGCTAGAATATTCACTGACTTGAGGCCTCACCTACAAGCCTACATTGCATAGGATATTTCTGGTTAACTACATGCAGCCAGACCCCCAGCAGAAGAGCATGAACAGGTTTAGGCACTCAGCTCTCTGCTGGTAGAAGAACACTGAGCCTAACCATGGCAGGGATGGTAAAACAGCTCCTGCCACTGGTTCCCAATCTCTCTTTAATGTAACCAGAGACTTAAATAGGACTGAGACAACCTTTGAGGAAAACAGAAAATACTGTAACAATGAAGGTTGTAACATGGTTACAAATGAGAGCTACTGCTCCCCTCTGCATTTTGAATTCCTGGGATAATTCTGCAGAGCTTCATTACCGGAGTATAATTGTGTTATAGAACTCTAAATCACCCTGCTACACTTAACTGGCAATAACATTAAGATAGCGCAGATATTCATTTTAATTAAAACATAGCCTCAAACTATTTCCCTGCTCTAAGAGGCAAAACTTTTTCCTCCTTTTTTTTTTTTCCCCATCACCAGAAACTTTCATTTGTTCCCAGTGTGTCTCTGTTCACCAGAGGGTCCGGAACCAAAATGCAATTAAGAAGCACCTTTCTGCAAGCCATGTCTTTCCTGTGAGCAGCATTCTCTCCATAGGAATGACTTTGCTGCAGGGAGGGGGATGATTTTCACTGGTTATCCTCAGTGTGACCTGCATCTGTCTAATTCCAGCAGAGCATGGATGATCTAAACTCAGTATTTTATCTGATTCATGTTAGTTCTAGTTAGCAGATGCATTTCAGAGCAAACCACCTGGACAACCCTTGAAGCCTTCAGAGGCTATTATGACTAAAGCCAACCAAAGAGGAGAGATGATATGTTAGCGGCAGTGACAACCTTGGTTAATAAATCTTGTTCTCCATATCAATGCTGCCTATCACCCACCTTAACAGAGATTTTGCGTGTGAATTCAGCACAGCTACTCCTACTGTGGTGATGAGAGAATTTAGTCATGAAGATGCACCAACCTAAGCCAGCTTCAAGTCAAGCTCTTCTAGTGTAAACTAGACCAATGTGGATCATGGCTAAGCTAGAATACAGCTTTATTCTCCAAGATCAGATAAAAGCTTTCTCAGGCTGCACCTGCCCTGTAGAGGGCTCATCTTATCCATGACCCTGGTGAGAAGGGTATTTTGCCTTTTGGAAGAGCTGTGGAACTTTCTGGCTGCCTGTGGAGCCAGAAGATTCCTTTGTGCCTATCACGACTGCTTTGTCTCTCAAACCAGTGTCAGTTCTTCTGAAAAATAAGAATTTATAAATCTTAGGAGAACTGAGAATGTTGTGTTCTCAGTTGCAGAATGAATGCTATTAGAGATGAGAAATGACAATCTTATGATGCCTCAAGGTTTCCATTTTCAAACATTTTTAATTTCTCTAATTTAACTTCATTTAAATTTTACTTAGAGGTAATTGGGATGAATTAATATAGTTACGATTATACAGAAATCAATCCATTAGTGTCTGGAAAATCTTTTTAATATGGTATCAATTTCATGGGCATAAAACAAAATTCTACCCACTTAAAATAGTAAATATAGTTCAACTTTGGATAATAACAATAAAAACCTTCCAAATTTATTTTAAAACATCCTTTTTACCCAATAATTGTTCTGGGTAATTGCTGTTGCATCTAACAAACTTCTGTAATCATTTTAGCTTAGGGTCATTCTTTTCATGTTATTTATATCATCTCAGGCTGTGGTGATCAAGATTTAGAGTCTAAAATATTATTTCTCTACAGATAAATTAAAAAGTAACTTAAAAATCAGTGCAATTTAGTGCCACTTATTACCCAGTCAATATTGGCAAATAATATACTATTGATATATTATTACCATATTATTACAAATATATCATGGGTATTTTGTTCATATTGAAGATGATATGAATTAATAGAGGGTCTAAATTACATTAAATAATTCTACTAAAATGCTTGGAGTTGTGTCCTCTCTCATTTTAGCCTCCTTGACATGACCTCCAGCTCGAGTTAGTGTCCTTTCTAGGTAGAGGCTTCTGGCAACAGTGGCAAGGTTTATGGAGAACTAATCCATAGTGTCAAATGTCTTGTGCTGATTGGTAAGAAAACCGCAAAATTGAAAGAATATAGAGGAAATTTACCTTATGGACTGGAAATGATTGGATATTGTCTGATTATGAGAAATCCATTTTTATGAAGATGAAAACTCGGTTGACTGCTCAAGGGTAAAGATGCCGTATGTGTTAAAAAAAAATATTAACGAGACTCTTAGAATATATGTTGGGTCCAATTAGGTTAATAATGCATGGAAATTTATCAGAAATGCAAGCCTTAACCAGAGGGCTTCCAAGTAAGAAATTTTGGTCCAAGGAAACTTGTAAAACTGCTCTCCCTGTGTCTCTTTGAAGTGCCCATCACCTGGATTTGAGTGACGTGTAGCAAGGGTTTGTGGAATGCCAAATATCTCAATCTAAATTATGCCTGGCATGTTTCAGATTTGATAAGAAATAATAGGCAAACCTGATAAGATTCGCTTTGGAATACTATCTAAAGCTCTTCCAAACTATCTGAACACCTTATATTAAAAAAGACGGCAAGGACTACATATCATTTAAATCCAAGATTTCCTGAATGATTGCTCATCCATACAGGTATGATTGAAAAAAGCATAAATACTCGCATTCTTGTGGGTGTGGGGATGCAGGTATGTGTGGGGCATTCCAGCAGTTCCTTTCCAGAGGGGAGAAACGCAGGAATAAAATCCTGTTATGTTTTCTAATATTGAGTTCAAGCTTCCAGAGGTGTCTGTATCAGCTATGCAAACTGCTTCTTAAATCAACAGAAAACACAAGAGTCGCATTAGAGATACTAAAAAAAAATCACATTTTCAGTTCTCGTAAAATTATTTCATTCTTCAAAACAAAACCCCACGCAGACAAAACCAAGCTATTTAGTTTATCACAATAAGTAGAATTTTTCCCACAGAAGCTAAAACACAAATAGATGGTATTTTATTCGTTTGAAAGCAATCGAGCCTAGGGACTAATCATCTGAGGATGAAATAGAAGAGTAATCATTCTGCAGCAATTGCAATGGAGGAACAGCCACTGTGCCATTTGCTGGGCCAGACTCCTCGGAGAACTGAAAGTTCTGGGAAATATGATTTTTCCTTTTGTTTTTTTTTTTTTTTCCAGTCATGTTTGGTTTTTTAGATATTTATATAGAAAAAAAAACCTAATATGTTTTTGAAAGCTTCTGATCAGCTCAGCCCACAAATGGTCACTAACTGGCAAGTGCCTCACAGTGAAGTGAAACCCGAACTGCACTTGGAACTCTTTGAGATTCTGAGAAATGTAAACATGCAAGGGAGTAGATCATAAAATGCATTATGGTTTTTAGCATACAAAGTTATAACGCTGAGGTTTCACATTACCTACCACCACCATCTTACTGAAACTTTATGGTTAGTATGGTTCCATGTGTTGTTTCACCGATCCCCCTTTTTTCTTCCCCACATCACTTTCCTTCTTCTCCACTCAAAGACTGAGGGATTATAGAGGTTGAATGGTATAAAAGCACAGACATACACCTCTTCACCTGCTTGGGTGACTATTGAAATCATCCTCGTGGAGACGGGGCCATTGCTCACAGCCTGTTCTGCACTCTTGTTCTCTCTAATACCTCTCCTTTGGCCCTTAATAACACTTGAGATGACTCAGTAATTTCCTGGCTCTATTCACAGATCATGGGCCTTTCAGCTACTTTTAGGAGCCCTCTGTTCTTTTTTTAACCATTCTTCACTGCCTGGGAGATGACAAAATCCCCGTGACTCACAGTAGGACCAGTTCTGCTCATTTTAGTAAGGCTTCATCCAGGAGAAGCTGATTTCTGCTGGGTATATTAAGATGAGATCAGTCAAGGTGTTTACAGTGATTGACTGCTTCTAAGTGCAAGACCCCTGTTGAGCTCCAAATGAAAAGAGTGAGCGTGTCTGACTTTAGAAATACAGACATACATGACCTCAGGATCTCCAATGTTTTGCGTATTTCGATAACCTACTTTCATGAAGAAATATGAACATTGTAATTCTTTTTTTTCTTTTTGAATGAACAATATGGCTGTCTGGAAGCAAT
>WAAB01000300.1:198848-245108 GCA_013389865.1 Piaya cayana
CCTTATCTAGTGGGAGGTGTCCCTGCCCATGGCAGGGGGTGGAATTGGATGGGCTTTGAGGTCCCTTCCAACCCAAACTATTCTATGAATCTATGATTCTATGATTCTATGATTTTTGCTTACATTCTCTATTCTTTCATGCATACAGTTTTCTACAGTTCCATCTTGTCAGTGCCCAGAGGTGGCTGCATTTCAACACTGGTGAGGAACTACCGATGCAGCCCTGTCACTGTTCGTGTCCTTGTTAGTCAAAAATTACCAACAGGAGAGTTCATCCAGCACAGACAGAACAAATTGGAGGATTCATAACATCAATAGAAAGTTGTATCCCTCCAACGCCATATTTAGCTAAAGTAATTTTTTATTGTCATGGGTGTCCCCAAGGCTATTTTCTTCCTGTTTCTTCCATTTCAGAATTCGGATCCCCCTTGTAATTCATTAAGTACCATCTTTGTACAGCAGGTGACTTAATCATGTGGTGACACATGCCTTAAGTTTTCACAGAATTGTTCAGGTTGGAAAAGGCTTTTAAGATAGACTCCAACCATACACTTAACACTGCCAAGTCCACCACTAAACCATGTCCCTAAGTGCCACACCTACACACCTTTTAAATACCTCCAACGATGGTGACTCAACCACTTCTCTGGGCAGCCTCCTCCAGTGCTTGATAACCCTTTTAAATGAAGGGTTAAATGAACCCTCTAAACCTCCCCTGGCTCAACTTTAGGCCATTTTCTCTCATCCTGTCACTTGATACTTGGGAGAAGAGATCAACACCTGCCTCACTATAGCCTCCTTTCAAGTAGTTGTAGAGAGCAATAAGATCTCCCCTCAGCCTCCTTTTTGCCTTTTCAAATAGTATCACAAGAAACAGAGACAGTGGTTTGGTGTCTTTTTAACTAATCACAGATAACAGAGAGTAACACAGTCTTTATTTTATGGGTAAAAAGGATTTGGTCAAAAAGCCTCCCCAACAGGCTTTGCTAAAAAGTTATCAATGCCAATTTGCAGCTTCTTAACCAAAATTCTACTCAAATGGGCTAAATAGCCCTTTCTTTTATCTCAAGAGTAGAGAAGCTAATAATAATAGTTGGTAATATGGATTTGTATGTTGTTTTCACTACTCTCATCTCTGATAGGTTCTGTTTCTCTGATTTCCATTTGGCATCTCCCTCTAGAGATCCATGGTTATGTTCTTGGTCCACATTCTCTAGTTTTTCTGGAGCGCAAAGGATGAGCTAAGCACAGTGCTGAAAAGCAGGTCAAGGTAGGTAGACTCCAAGCTGGAAACAACAGTCATGCTAGGGGGAGGGAGGAGGGTTGAAGCTCCATATTTGTTCCTCTCCCAATTCCACCCCTAAAAAGTGAGGCTGATGTTCCAGTAGACACTTCTCTGTTGTCTGCTATAATGGTTTTTTGCTTGCATTTCATCTGGGCAAAACCAGGATCATGAGAAGAGGTGAAGGAAACATTCTTTATGAAAATATCTAATTCGCAGATATATGGTACGTAGGGGAAGTGATTAGCATTAATTTTCGGCTCACACTCAGCATGTGGATAATTTCAGCTAGGACAAAAATACAAAGTTAAAATAAAGAAACAAAGAGAGACGTCAAAACATCTTTCCACATTTCTGTTTTGTAACAAAATGTTTCCTGTTTTCCTTCTGAAATTATAGGGTTTTTTTGGAAAATGACCTGTTTATCCTGTGTTACTTAGAAAACAAAACAAATAAACAAGTAAACAAACAAAAAAGACAGGAAGATATGCCTTAAAATAAAATTAAACTTTCTTTTTGGGGTCAAAACATCTTGTCAAATAACCTTGAAGCACTTCTTTTCCTCCATGATTTTGCTTCAGCTTGACCACTGAACCTAGTGAGTCATTATTTGCAAAGCTCGAGATGCTAGTGAGTGCTGACACTGCTGACTGTATCAGAGATGCAGGATACAGCATCCTGTATCCATCAGATTAAAAAGAAAATGCTTTCTGTCTATTTTTCACCCCCACCCTCTTCCCACTGGTTAAATGAATGAAATTAACTCCGCAGCTTTATTGTCTGAGGCCAAGAAAAGTTAATGGAACCGCAAGAACCGAGACTGATAAATGCCCTTGTGATGCTTTGCAGGAAACCAGCCTGCAAGGAGGGCTGAGTTCAGCAAAGAGCCAGGCTGAGGCACACAGTGAACCACCCTACAAGCCGTGGCACAAAACAGGGAGCACCACTGCCCTTTGCTAGTACCACAGCTGTACCACAATGTTGGTGCCAAGCCAGAACGGAATCCTGGGGTAGGTCTAGGTCAATCACCGAAACCTCTTTTATCCCCTGTATCTATATCTATACGTGTTTGCTAGTGAGGATAATTCCAGTGTTAAATGAGCAAACTTGGTGGATCTCAGTCAAGCTGCTAGAAGGATGCAAGCATCCAAGAAGGATGTTGAGGTTCTGGAGTGAGTCCAGAGAAGAGCAATGAAACTGGTGAAGGGGCTGGAGAACAGGCCTGATGAGGAACGGCTGAGAGAACTGGGGGTGTTTAGGCTGGAGAAGAGGAGGCTGAGGGGAGACCTCATTGNCTATGCTAGTAGAGGGGAGCATTCCTTTTGCAAACAGAATATTGTTATCACTAGCCTCATTTTTTTATCAGTCTAGCAAAGATCATAGCATGCAACAACATTTAGCCATGGAAATGAAATTGTTTTCACCCCGTAAAGCAGAGGGAAATGCTGGTAGTTATGCCCAACACATCACCTGTAACATGTTTAGAGGAATCCAGCCCTAAAACTGTCAGGCCAACTTGGATTTCCTGCTGTAAATCCTCATTCTTTCCTCTCCCACTCCTTTTAAATGCAGCAAAATGCACAGCCATTCTGTTTCATATTCAAATTTAGCATTTTCACAGAGTTTTCCCTTCTTTCCTGGTACTTTATTTCTGAGAAAACTTGAACATGAGCAAGTGGGACAAAAACCAAAACAAACTCCCTGCCTTCAAGGCTTTAAAACAGTCTGATGAAAAATAAATTCTTGTTGCTAAAACCTGGGCACAGGATCTCTGTAAGTAACATTTACCCTCTATGTGCCTTCACACTCCCCAGCTCACTTTCTCTCATTTGCTTTCTTCAGGTCTTGTTTTACATAAACTTTTTATAGGTGATGGAGTGAACAATAAAGCTTGTAACAAAGCAATCAATAAACATTACTCAGCATGGGTTAGACGTGATATCAGAGACTCCACTGCTAGGTAAGGCAGTGAATAGTCCTGTTCCTTATCCATTTTAGGCAGGAAAGGGAAGAGCAGATCTGGATATTACATCATTTCCCATCCTTGTCTTTGCTTTTTTTAGTGGCTCTTTAATCTCTGCAACCTCTTCTTGCAGGATCAGAGCGTGCTAGGATGACACGGCTCCTCATTAAAGGGCTTTTCAAACCTTCTATTGAAATATCTGTCATGCTTTACACACTTCCAGGAATGGATCAGAGCAGTTATAGGTGTGTGGGTAAGCCTGCTGTATTGATATTGTTTAGTTTTTAACAATACAACTGGGCCATTGGAGGGAGTTGTATTATTTTGTTGTGTCAACAGTGATAACCACGCTAAGGATGATGTGGACTGTCCTCTCAGTTTAGACTGAATTCAGACTAGAATAAGGGCTGAATATGTGCTGCTGTCAATGTCTTGATTTAACCTAGTAACAACAAATTTCCAGATTCCATTAAATAAAGAAACATTCTCCCCAAGCTCAGAAACTGCGAGGGATACCTTGAAACTGTGGTGATGTCTGCCTGAGCCTGCAGACAGCCCAGAGCAATAGCTCCGAGTCAGCTGAGTTGCTCCATGCATTGAAAAGGTTTGTTACCTTTGGGATCGGCTCCTCTGAGTGTCCCAGCCAACACGTAGCAGGCTGACTGCCAGGGGTGGTGTCACTATAAAAAAAAAAAGGTCAGCTCCTCTGCTGTTGGAATGAGATGAAGTTTCCCTCTTGAAGATTTGCTTAGGCATAGGAAGGAGCTCTTCTGTGAGATGGGAGCACCTCTGGATCCAGAAAGGGCAGAAGCACAGCAGCTACCTGTTTCATTCCTGTATTTTCCCATCCTGTTCTCTTCCTCTGCCAGTCCTTTGACATCACCATAATCTGTAGCTGGGTGTTTGTGTAGCACTTCACACAATGGGGAATGTAGGACAGAGTTAAAATTCAAGTTTCTGCCTTCCCTTGCACTTCACTAGCAAAGCTGGAAGATGCCAGTGCAGACAGTGCTGTTTGGAGATCACTGGATCCCAAGAAAAGCCAGATTCTTCCCAGACCATCCACTGCTCTGAGCAGGACTAACAAGGGTAGCGTGAGTATATTGTGAGGAGAATGTTGCTGCCAATGTAAAGTAACTGTGTCAACAGCGTTTCCGAAGGATATTTTTAGCTTACAGATTCAGTATCTTTTGTGGGCTACAGTCAGACTGACACAATAGACTCTTAATGACTTCTTGGGGACTTCATTGTCTTTTTCTATACACAGCTTATTAATGTGCCCTCTATGCTACTCAAGGATGCAAGAACCAATAATGACTTCAAAGGGGTCATTGTGGTCCAGAGCATCTGTACACAGGAATAAAAAAAAAAAGCTGCATAAATACGCACCCGCTAATCCGTGGCACAATAGATTGTAATCAGTCTATCAGGGTAGAGATTATTTTTTTACAGCATCTTTTCATCCAAGTCATTTTCAGAACATCTTTTCATTCTAGCACTCTGTAGACATTATAAATGGATCAACTTAAGTCTTTTGACAGATCAGGGAGGAGCAAAAGTGACTTTAGTGGCTGAAAGCTGGGACTAGCTTGTGGCGAACAGAAAAGCAGATAAGAAGTCTGATTTGTCTTTTCCCCAGGAGGTTTGGTAATAATTCCAGAAAACCAGTGTTCTCTGGGCGATTGAGAGAGAGGGTACATTCCTAAGAAAACTGTGTGTAAGAGGGACAGTGCCCCGAGAAACAGGCAGAGAGCATCTCCAGCAACCTTCAGAGCAGCCGTTTGATCAATGTGGAGCCAATGGCATAGAGATAGACAAAAATTACATGAATAAATTACATTTGCCTGGATGTACATCATTGCTGTGGCGGCTGGTTCAGCTAGGGATTTCCCAGAGAGAGAGGAATCCTCCCAATACCTAATTAACTCTCTGGTGGCAAAAGTCATTGGTTCACCAAAGTGGTCAAAGACAGTGGTTTTAGTACCTCTCTTAAAAACATATTTGCTTTTATACTGTGTGTGTTATATTTAAACTCTGAATACTACCAAAGGAGTTATATGCTGCTGCTCAGCCAGGTACTCATCTTTTGGTTTTTATGTTATAGGATTAACGAAATATTGGAATGACAAATCCTTGCTGTGTAAATGACTAGAAAAGGTTATTATTCAGTGAGTATATAAAAGATTAAGGTAAGAAGGAGTTGCCTCCCTTTAAAGTGGAGAAGGAGGGGAAACATGGAGAATCTGTCATTGCCTGTAACAGGAGAAATGAAAAGTTCCAGGTTTTGGTTTAGAAAAACATTATAAATAATTAATATGTGGAAACAGCAGCAAGTCCATCAAAGCTGTTGCAGGCACCTCTGCTTGCTGAAGCCTGTGTCCCCTATTGGAGAAAGAGTAAAATTCACTAAAAGCTCTGGATGGCCTGGGAAGTTAAAGCTTCATGAATGTGAGGCCACAAGAAGGGTCACAGCTGGGAGCACCTCCTTTCCCCCACTGCCTGCTTATGTGGAGCTTCAGTGTCTTCCACAACACCATCCTGGAGGGATTTTGCAGAATGGTACCTGCAGGCTTTGTAAGAGAAACAATCTCTTCAGGCAATCAGAACACGGATCTTATTTGTTTTCCATTTTGTGATAATCTTTGATAAACTTTCCAATCTAGGCTTGACCTGCAATGTGATGGAGCAAAGTAGTTTTACCTCACACAAATCTTGGTCTCTGAGCATGATTTCTGGAGAGACCTGACTCACAGAATGCATATAGCTTCCTTTGGAGGTGGCAAAACTCCATAACGTGTCAAATTCCTTAGTTTTAAGTTGCCTAGCAGAAGGAAAATTGACTTGAGTGAGAGCGCATGGCAGATATTCCTGTGGAAAGCCACATCACAGTAATGAAAAGGTTTTTCACTCTTGCTAACACCTTGTCCTAGCTACACCCTGATATGTGATGCATCAACATCCCTTTTCCCAGGGAAGGAATCCTCACAGCATGTGGCACCAGGAAGCCACCATGAACATCTCACTGTGGGCATCTATATCCAGGGAGGTTTGGTCAACTGTGTAGGTGAACTTCTGGAAAGCTCACAATGATTTCTTGCAGTCTGTCTCTCCCAGAGAATATCTACCAGCTACTGATAGAAGTTTTTTTGCCCCAAATTATCTATCTGACTATTACCACAGTCTTCTCGATTATTATTGTTTCTACCACAGTACTAAGTAAGCCCAGCTTCTCCGTAATTTCATCCCAGGGAAATGACTGTGCTCTGAAGTTACTAGGATGGGGACCCTAGCAATACCTGTGAGTCGCAAGAAGAGTTTGCTGCTTTTAGTTGCTCGGGTATATTACTGAGATTACCTCAGGGTTCTGGAATTTTTGTTTTGGTTTAGTTTGGTTTTTTAAAGGTAAAATACCCAGCTGCTGTTGTACTCCTGCTCCACACAGGGTAGGTGAAATTTAGACTCTTGAAAGGAGATTTGCCATCGACTTTGGGACTTTTATGTTTTCCCATCTCTGCTGCTGACTCCAATTTAGAGAGGTTTTCTGATAGACCAATTGTACAAATGGCTCCAGCGTATTAGGAAGATCTTTCCATCTAGCTTCTCTAATCCTACCCCCTAATATTCTCTTGGCACTGTCCCTCCCCATAATCATCAATATATTTATCCCTCCCATTGTGCTATTATATACCACGTAGCTAAACTTTAGCGGATTCTCCAGCCCTGCTTGACTCCTTCATAAACTGCCTTTCCTTGGAAAAAAAAAAAAAAAGCTAAAACATAATCCAAGACAAAAGATAAAGGAGGGAGCAGCAATCAAAACCATGGAGTGTCCTGCCCTCCCTTCCCATACCCATTGCCTAAGTCACAGAGCAACTTGCAAGATTGTACAGTGTCCAAACTACTTTGGAAAATATAGCAGACAATTCTGTAAAAACAGAGCAAACTTCACCCCTGCTGAGTGCATCAGAAGGGACCGCATCACAAAAAAAAAAGTCAATGTTTTTGCTTTTGCAATGGTTTTCTCCAGGCTACTGTATTGCAGAAGAGCACAGCAGTATCCTCCAGCTCTTGTCTTAAATACCATTGCAAATCAATTACCTTTCAGACCATAAACTTCACTTAAAGAGACAGAACACGAGGAGACATCTCCTGGTAACAAAACCGATTATATTGATGCTCGAGCATCTTCAGTTAAGCCCCTTTTGTGTGTGTCTGCGTTTGTCGTGTGACTGGGGGCAGGTGGAATGCGCAGAAGGAAGTTGTCTTAAACTCTATGGTTTGTAAACAAAACACAAACATATTGATTAGCAAAGTTAATCTCCAGAGCACAGGCAGCCAGCCACGGTGGGGAAAAGGCTGGCTGAAGGACAGACTATAAACACTTCCACAGAAAAGCCATGAGTGAAAGAAACCAGCTGCCCCCAAGCACCGCCCTTTAGAAACCAGACATTTCCCATTCCCAGACAATTTGTAAAAAACAAACACAAATCATCCAATTCATTCCCTCATACAAATTAATATTTAATGCCCAAATAATGAATCTTTCAATAAATATTTAATGCCCAGACACCAACATATATGGCAGAGCAGACCAGGGCCTCTAGCTATTTAAGGTAATTGAATTTGTACAATAGTGGCTGTTGAGAGGGCTGGATAAAGCAAGTTGGGATGTGGCAGAAATAAAAGGATCTTGTCATGGTGACAGTGGTTTGGGTCCTTGTAAGATCTTTGCAGAGCAAGCAGATGAGTGACTTCTTTGGAAATAAACCTGGCATCACGTTCAGCAACATTGTGCACTTTTTTGGCTTGTGCCAGAGTTGCTACCTGCAGGCTGGGTTCTTGGGGAAAAGCACATTTGTCATGTCCAAGCAGCAGGTGCAAGGCTGACTGGTAACATCTCAGGAAGCATCTGTCCACGAACAAACTCATTCAGAGATTTAATACTATCATCTCTGCATGTGATTTTGTAGCCCTGAAAGAGGCCTTTTTCCATGGGTCAGGTCTCTGTATTCCCACTGCTGTAATGGGTCACACTTTCTATTTCATCTCTGTACAGCTGCTGGAGAAGATGGACCAGCAAGTATGTTCTGCAGATCCTTTTCTTCTCCCGGATAGAGCATCCAGCTTGTCCAGCAATTGCTCTGTGAGCTACTGCTGTGCTAAGCAGGTACCTATTTTCCTTGATGCTGCATTAACCCAGGGTGAAATCCTCCAGCACAGTAGTGAACTCTGATGACTGGACTAAGTACACTGAAATAACAGCTACCTAAGGGAAACTGGAAAATGGGGAAGTGCAGCTATTCCTCCATCTTTTGGTAGAGAAGGTCTATTTTTCACTCCGAAAAGGCTACACTGGCACTGCTGACTGGATTCTTTAGGATCAGCTCTTAAGACATTTCTAAATAACCCAGTGTTTCTTGCTAAGAGGATCTTGAAAGTGGAAATAGCCCTTGAATAAAACCTTCTTTGGAAGATATTTTGGCTTGGACTGAATAGAGCAATCTAACTTTTCCTTACAGTGGGGTAAGGCAATACCTAGCGTGGTGCCGTTTGAAAAGAAATAATTCCCCCAGCCCCATTTTGAAAATAATCTATGCTTAGAAGCAGCAGGTGCCTTGAAGACAGGGAGCTGTCGCCATACTTTCTTCTCCTCCTCTTCCAAGGCCAATCTTCTAACAGATCCACAGAATCAAAAGCTGCACATGCAAGTGCAGTCAAACCTCTAGTCAAACCCTGTATCTCCTTAGCTAGCCCACTTATGCCAGAACATCTGCTTTTGGACCAGGTCAGAATAAGCCCTTACACCTTCAATGTCCCATCAAGCCAGGCACATAGACATAACCAGTGATCCAGGGTTGCCACCCACTTAGCAGCAGTCCCATAAATCTGTGCAATCTGACACGCTTGAAGAGGCTTCAGTTCCTCAAACACAGCACCACACATCACTCACAGTGGGACGCAGCTGACATGTGCCCCCATTTCTGTGAGAATCTGCATTGTTCTGGTAATGCATCTCCACTTGCTTCTCTCACTATATTCTCCCCCATGGAGAATTTACTTTCTATCCATGAAAGGCGGTTTCCTCAGCATTTCACTATCTAATGCTCTGGGTGGTAAAGAAACACCTTGCCTGATTGAGTCTCCGGCTGCTGAAATGGGAATATTGAGTTCACTGTGAATGTTGAGGGTTCTCTGTGATTCACAGAATAGACATCGCTAGCGGGGAAGTTTATATTTCCCCAAGCAGTTTTGAATCTCAGATGAAAGATGAGTGGCCAGGGATTTGGATGCTGGTTTTGGGTAAGGCTGGCTGGTGAGAGCAGAAAGGGTAAATGTGGGGATGCTGGTTTAGAGTTCTTCCTTTGTGTCCACAGTGAGGAATTAAATGTGGAAATGTGCACTCAGATGCCACATTAATACTTAGCACTTTTCAGCTGAGGCTTCATGCCTGATGTGATGCGAACACTTTCACTATGGCAAATGTAAAGTATTTCACAGCAGCCTTACCCCCTACTAAAAGAGCTGTGTTGCATCTCATTTACAGTGGGCTCTCAAGCCACACGTAGCTCCTGCCAAAGAGCTCACATGATAACTTAGTGGCCACAACTTGACCCTGTATGTGAGCCTCATTCTCTTTCCACCTGGGAAAGAAACACAAATCGAAAAGCAAAATCCATAGCTGCCTTGGAACCCAAACATGAAAGCTCATTATGCAGCTGGTGATGTACTATTGTAAGCTGGGTAGGAAAGTCCTACAGTGCATAGTCCTTTCTTGATCCCCAGAAGTAGTGGAAGCTGTTTAACGTGATCACCTGCATGGCTAATGCCTTCTGACTTAAACAAACTCTTCTTCTGCAGTATAGAGGTCTCTAGCCCTTACCCAGTAGACCGTAAAGGAGTCAAATGGAAAAACAGAGAAACAACAGACTTCTAGGACTGTGTTTGCACCTGACACCACCCCATGTTGCAGTAAAATTGTGTAATCTATGATGAAAGTGCTGAATGTGACAGTACTGGGATGCTAGGTTGTGTCGGAGGACTGTCAGGTACAATCAAAACTTGCACCAAAGGGGCTTGATAAGTAAACAGATTCATTGGGGAAAATCAAATTACGTTCTCTCTCTGGAGCGGATGAACTGGAACATTCTAAAACAACTGAGAAGAATTTGCTGCCTGAATATTGGAAAGCTGTTTGCAAGCATTTGGAAATTAACTGAAGAAAAGCAGCTCAAGATGCAGCTTCAGGGAAGCAGCCTAAGCACGTGTAAGGCTCCTCCTTGACTAAGGGTCCACTAGAGATCAATTAAACCAATTCCCTGCTTTCAAAGCAATGGAGGCCATTTATTCCCTGTAGCAGACAAACGCTGCCTTGGTAGCAGATAACCAAGTGGATTTAGTGCATGCTTTTACTCTTGATACTTTCACCAGGCCCTATACTATCACAGCACTCTGACCAGACGGAGAGCTTCAGTCTTCTGTACTGTCAGCTCATCTCCCCTTTTATTAGCCTGTATGAGACTCTGCCATCTATCCTTGTCCATTAAAATAAAGAGGACTTGAGTTTCCTACACTTGCACCTACTGCATGCTCTGACCCTTGCAAAGCATTAGTGCTGTCCACACCTTCTGTTTCCATGCATGGTCTTTCCCTCTGATTTTTCCAGCTGACAGGGTATGGAGAACCCCTCCAGCTATGACTCTGTCCTCAGGAAAATCCTCAATATCCAGCCAAAATACTTAAGAAACAGATATTTTTCAGATGCTGTATATTTATGGACTTTTGCTGATTTTTATCAGTTGTGGATCTCCTGACCAGTTTGGATCCTGACACCATTTAAAATACCTCCCCTCTGTCTGTTCTTTGGGTTTTGTTTCATCCCATTATGCAGGGCCCAATGTAAAAATGTCAGTTTGGGATCAGGATCCATTGTTAAGGAGAGTGAAAAGAGGTACCTGTGCATGCGGCACAGGGCTGTTCTTCTGCATCTGTCCCATTTCCTACAACTCAGTCAATCACAGAAACATGAGACGCAAATGACTCTCTTCGCTGGCATCCCAAAGTCATGCAAGAGCCTCAGTGGGAATTATCTTCAGTGGTGGAAAGGGACAATTACCCAGCTAATGAAGCACATTTTCCTTTTTCTTCTCCACCATAAAGCTGCACGGAACCTGACTCTCCATCCAGGCGCGCAGAGAAAGTGCCGCGTGCCTGCAGAATGGGCCCCCAATCAGTAGTGGCAAATGCACTTAACATGCCTGCTGGAAAATGAAATGACTGATACCATGTAATTAGGCCTTAATTATTTATCATTTTTGTTTAATTATTGCCACTTGGAAGTTAACAGGTTATAAAACTCTTGGGCTGTGTTTATTAAATGTTGGTAGATTATTAGCAAGTAAGTGCCATTTCTGAACGTTAATGAAATATCTTTGAAAAGCCCGTGGCCAGAGGCACTCCAGCTCTGCACAGAAGTTGCACAGGGGAGCTACAGGAACACAAGGTTAATTATGCCTCACAGGCAGGGCCATTGGCAGCAAGGGAAGGGCAGAAGTCAAAAGCACCGTCACCGGTCTGCACCCGGATGGATCTCTTGCTCATTTGCCTTTGCCTGATATCATCTGTTGCACGGGTTGGTAAATGCTTCTGCTGCTGAACACGAAACGTCCCTGCTGGGATCTATCCTGAACGTCTTTCATGTCTTGTAGTGGTGGGATAGACTTGATATTAGAAATGAAAAATCTTCACTGAAATAGTGGTGAAGCACGGCAGAGGCTGCCCAAGAAAGTGGTGGAGTCTCCTTCCTTGAAGGCATTCAAAAAACATGCAGACATGGCACTTCGGGACATGGTTTAGTAGGCACAATGGGATTGGGCTGAAGGTTGGATTGGATGATCTTAGAGGCCTTTTTCCAAACTTAATAATTCTATGATTCCATAGGGTTATGCCATCACTATTGTTAAAAAATCTAGTTTGGGATAAGGTAGTCAGCACATCTCTCTGTGTGCTGGGGAGAGAAAACTGAGCAGCAGAAGATGACAAGACAAAATAAATGTCCTCAAAATGTAATGGTACATTTCACAAAGGAGAGCACATGGGGGATGAAACCTGAACGCTGCTGATTCTTACTGCTTTTAAGATTTTGAAAACTGAACTTGAAACACAGTGATAATGATCCAGGAGCCATAAAGCACCTATTGTATTTCAAAATTTGTCCCTGAAAAAGGAAGTAATTCCCCATTTAAACCTCTAAAATAAGGAGCAGTTTTTCCTCTTCTGCGGACACAAAGATGCGACATGCTATTCTGTGAAAGCTGGAGCTTATTTGAACTTAAGTTCAATCTACAAATATCATAGACAAGTTTGCTGATTCAAGCCCACAGTACTGACCAAAGCAAAAAAGGAATCCTGCAGCAGAGCAAGGCTTCAACCTTATTCCCCCTAGCTTAGGTTCATATCTCAACCAAGGACCCAGTCTGTCTCTGCTGAATGTAACACTAAGGCTTTCTGCCTGCCTTGAAGTGAGTTAATCCTCCTGAGCAGCACCAGAGCTGCTTTCCCAGGTGTTCTTTACCACTTCAGAAAACACAAGTTTGGCAGGGACATCTCTGCACTGATCCTGCCTTTCAGTTCTTCCTGCACTGTCTCCACCCAGGGTCCAGGAACAAACTAGTGTCAAGGGATTTGCCTGCAGATGCCAGCACTTCACCTGCTCTGCTACTACCAGCTGCCAGTTCCTAAATTATAAATGGAGGGATATTTCATCAGAGCATTAAAGGGTAAGAAGTGTCATTTTGTACTAACCAAAACTTTCAGGAGGAAGACAGGCTGTAAATTATTTAGGGAAAAAGTCACATTTTATTTTGCTGGAGACTGTGATGGAGAAAAGAAGGTATGTTTTCTTCCCTCTGTCTGTGGGGAGAAAAATTGCTGAGGAGGATGAGCTGCTTCTTTACTTAAATGGCTCCTAGTGACTTCCCGGTTCTTCTTAGTATTATGGTACTTCACCAAGCCATTATTCCTGGGTGTAATGTGAAATGGATGTCTGGTCTTCCTTTCCTTTGGAAAGATGGGCTTAAGGAGTTGCAGAAAGCTTTTCTTTCCCCTGCTGTCAAAACAGGCTTTGTGTCCGAGCAAACATAGTTAATTGCCTGACCTGGAGCACTTCTGCTAGGGGAGAGTTCAGCCTTTCCTCTCTGGAGCGTCTCATCCTCCTTCAAGTTGGTTCATTCCCTTTGCACTTGGGTAGCCATGAATAACGTTCATCCTCAGAGATTCACCAAAATGCTCTTCAAGACACCTGCCTACATCAGAATATCCTACCTGGCTCTGAAGAGTGTCATTGCTGTGGAAGAAGCTGCGACATTTCTGTTCAAACTTCTTTCACAAAGAAAGGATGAGATTCCTCTTTCATCCTTTCCTTCCCTCTACCTTTATCCTCAGGGAACAGTCCCCACTCCCTCCCCTCTGCAGGACCCTCTGAGGCTCCCTTCTCTCCTGCCTGGGAAACACCTGCACATTCCAGGAATGTGCCAACTTCATAAACATGAAAACCCTGCTCTGTTTTCCCCACGCACCCTTCAATGAGAGTCAAACACAGAGATTATTTTTAAACCCAACCAGCAGATTAGCATCTAATTTCACCATCTCTCCACTGCCGGTGAAAGACGAGCTGGGGAGAAAAACGTTCCATTTTTCCCAATTTCAACCCCGCACCGGGCTAATTAAGAAGCTGAGGTTAAAAAGCTCATCATAAACTGAACAAGTTCCAACCCAATTTCATTAGGATGCCAGGGCTTCATTGATTTAGGCAGGATTAGCTATTGTGAAATGGAAATGATGCTATTAGATGCATCTCCCCCTGCCTCCTGCTCCCCCTCCCAACATCCCCACGCCTCCCCACACATCCACCTCTCGTGCCGAGCCTGGCTGGCATGCTCAGCCGAGGCACAAAGCTGGCTCGTTTCATTATGGAGAGTTTAAGCAAAAGAGCCAATCAGCGTTTATTCGTCTGGCTGCAGCTGGAGTCAGCTCATCAAACAAATTAACAGGATTTTCATGGAGGGTTTTGGCCAACACACCACATTGCACTTGAAGTTGACTAAACAAACCTGGGCTGTGTTTCATCAGAGGAGAGAGCAGGGAGGAAGGGAAAGAATGGTGATGTGACACTTACTGGGGAGAGGTCATCTTTTTTGTCCCACTGAAAAGGGATTGGGATGGTGCAGCCATTCTTGGCCTCTGCCCTGGTAGGGGATGTCTGGGAGAGAAAAGTTTGGGGCCAGGAACAAGAGGAAGGGGCCAGGTCTCCCCTGGAGCAACAGCAGCTGCTTAAGCGTCTGCTTGTGAGTTACAGTGAGGGATTTGATTGCTGCACTGAGGCTCTCACCACTGCTTCTGTACCTTCTCTGGCTCCTCACTCTTCTACTCTTCTACCCAGTCCATCCTCTCCTTTCTCCCCACATGCGTTTTCATCCTACAGCTTCCCCACAGTGTGACCCCTTGTGTCTTGACCCCCCACTGCAAAATACAAGCGGCAGCAGCAGGAGTGAGGGCAGGCAGAGATCAGACAGGTCCTGTGGGGGAGACCCCAGTGTGGAAGGGTCAGAACCCAACCTGCTTGCCTCTCCCTGGCTGAGACAGGAGGCAAAGGAAAGGCAATTTACTGAGGAAGGAGAAGAATGCTTTTGGGGGAAAATCAGAGAAGAAAGGAGCAGCAGGCTGAGTGGGGAAAAAAAGAAGGAAGTCAACATATACGCAAAATTTCTCAAATCTGTGAGGAAGTGAGTGTAAAACATTCCTGAAAAATGCAAATAAGGTCTTGGCCTAGTGATTAGCTATGTTTCTACATAGGGGAAAGCTCATTTAGCACAAACCCATGCTGTCACAGATATTTATGCACATATACACACACACTTTAAGTTGTGGTTTGTGCATTTATTGAATAAGAAAGACTGAAACTAGTTCATGAAGGAGAGTCCTGCCAGGTCAGCTTCAGTTCCAAAACTGGGCTAAAATACTAACCTCAATATGATCCCATTCAACTTAATTTTTACTGCTGGGCTGTTGGCTCCATTCCAGCATGCAGAAGTATGACCATTGAGGGATACACTGCAACCCAGACCTGAAGCTGTGGCTGAGCAGTTGGGAGAGTATCTCCAAGATCTCTTCGATCTCATTACATCTAACAAATCTATCTGCTCTAAAACTTCTCTCAGTTGGCTTTGGAGAAGTCACAGTTCAAGACCTCAAAACCTGGATGATTTATTATTCATTTATTGTGCCTAGAATTGCAGGAGAACTTGATAACTATAGTATCTAGGTCTATTACTTAAATATACTCTAAGGTTTTCTTTCAGTTAGTCCTCAGGAGAAAAGAATGGCTATAGTTCCTTGTGTTAATTGGCTTCTGGGACAATAATAGAAAATTATTTTGGGGAGGATGTCCATTTTTATCTGAATCTTGGAAAATCAATCCCTCCTGACCAAAAAGGACTTAAAGAAATTGAGCACTCCCAATTATGTCAATTGTCCCCCACCAATTATCTCAGGAGACTTATTTCTCACAAGCCTTTTCAGTTTAATCTTAGCAGACCTGTTCTTTTTCCATCAGACAGTGCAAGAACATGGACACAATTAGTGAAACCAAAAAGGCAGCTTAGGGAAGTGCACCCAGCACACAGGTGACATTCACAGTTAAGTGCCTCAGGGAGGTTATTGAGACAATAAATCCACTGGGTTCCCTTTTTTATAAAAAGTTAGTTATTTCCCCATGTAATAAAAGCATTGATTGCCATGCAAGCCAGAGAATGAGTTCTCAACTCAGTCGGCCAGACCTGAAAAGGTTTTATTTTTCCTTCTCCAGTGTAAGCTATGTACTACTGGCATCATTACATATGTAATGAAATATTTAGGAATCAGGTACAGGTGAATGATTGACTGGCAGCATTTCTCCAAACCATTGTATGCTCATGCAGGATATCAGAATAAATCAGTCGATATACCTGGTCAAAATAACAGGACAGATTAAACCTTTGTGTCACTCCAAGATATGAAGGAGCTTTGATCTAGGAAAAAAATGTATTATCTGCCCATCAAAACAGTGTCATGTCCTCCTACAGAGACTTCTGCCCTGCCTTGTAAAGACACGGAGTAGTCACCATCTCCCATGTCTAAAACACGAGTCCGTAGCTATTTTATTTCCAGAGCTCCAGGAATGCATCTTCTGTTGCTGTGCAGCTGTATTCTCCAGGGATATACTTTGCAAGGTATTTTCTTGTGTCTCATTTTCTATTCTGAATGTCTTTGGGTGTTTGTCAGTTCATAAAAAAAAAGAAATAATAATATTAAACATGTTAGAGAATCTGAGCCTTATTTTTCTGCATTTCCAGAGCTTTTTGTTGCTCTTCTCTTTCCATAAACGTGTCTGAATACAGTATTTCTGTGTAATAATTTCTCCACTTTACCAACACTCTTCTAGACAGAGAGAAAATAAAAACTCTAACGGTAAGATGCCTCCAAATTTCCTGGATTTCTCTTGATTTCTGGCTTTCACATTGATCCGTGCTTTGCAAATAGATCTCTTTTTTTCTTCTCCCCTCGCTCAGCCTCCTGTTTAATTTATAGCTTAGTCTTTATGGGTCAGGAATTTTATCTAACTAGGTGTTTTATACACGGCCTAGCCCAACAAGGCCTCAACCTTGGTTGCAGCCTCTAGACACCATCTCACTACAGATACTAAATACTAAGTACTTCCACGCATGCTGCTGGGTGTTGAATAGGACATCTGTCTTGGCTCATTAAATGCAGCACTCCCCTGTTTTTCCAGGGAAAGTTTCACCTTGAGAGAGACCTCCCCACTCCCACAGTGAGGCAGAAAAAATGAGGAAAGCGTAGCCAAGGCTGAGTTACAGGCACCTCCTATGGAGGAAAAACCACAATAGGGAATCTTGGTCCATTCCTCCCCCTCTCCTTTTGCCCTTCCCTTTTCTCTAAACAGCCACGTTTCTGAAGGGGGAATTATCTCCTTCAAATCAAAGCAAAGGGTAACCTGACTATTTCTTGCGGAGAAGTAATAATTAAGGCACTAGAAGGATGCAATCTGCATACATTATTGCAAGTTATGCCAACAGAATGTCAACATTTGTGTCATAAGTAATCTTGAGCAGCAATTACTCTGTGCCTTGGCCTGGAATCCACCGACAGAGCCAGTGGGACTAATTGTAGGGGAGCTTCTCCACTGGAGGGTGGACAGAGGATTACAGAAAATGATCATTATGGAAAAGGGATCACCTAACTAGATCACTGTGAATTTGTGGCTGGGAGAGAGCCCAATATCCTAAAAGTTTAACACTTGCCTCTTGCTTCAGAAGAGGTAAACATTAGGTAAAATAAGTCAGTGACATGCTTGTTCTCATCTTGGTCCACTGGCAATGTTTTCCTGGCAGGATGCAAATCAGGTGGGAAGATCTTTGAAAAAAAGTCATTACAAATACTACAAGTCATGATTAAGAGGTCCTGATTCCTCATGAGTAGGAAAAGACACCTTGATAATAGGGGAAAAGATACATTTATTGAATTCTATAAGATTTCTCAGTCCTGTAAAGGTAAGCTCAGGATTTTCTGGCAGTACAGTCTAAGTCTCCACTGTAAATAAAGCTGCAGATTTGAAGGTTCTTTTAATTTCCTTTCTTATTGATACTAAGATTTGATATCACTCACTTAAAACAATGTCTGATGATGGCATCATAGAAAGCATAGAAAGCCCTGCCTGTTGGTTAAACAGAAAGCATCGTTTAATGCTTCTTTTCACTCCATATCTTCCATGCATTTGCCTCCTACCTTGTAGAAATGCAGAAATCTTCAAGACATCCCCTCTGCTGTCATTCACTTCCCTCTTCCCAAAGCTTTATAACTCGACCCTCTGTCTGTCTCTTGATAGCACGTGCCTCCTGCTGAGGATGCTGGCAGAGAAACTCTCATTTATCCTGAAAACCTGTAAGTTTATTGAGCAGGATCAGGTCCATGAAGAGTATCTTCTTGAGTTATTACCCACTGGTTTCCACGGTCTGCTCTGACTGGTCTCTGATCCCCAGCGTACTGAGCTCACTGTGTTTCACACACGCCCCCAAACCAGAGCTTTCTTGCCAGGTACAGCAACGCTCCAAGGCCCTCATGCCTCCCCAAGGCCTGGAGCTCACAAAAGTTGCATTTTGTCTTAATACTATGTCATTAAGTGGAGTTAAAAATAAAGCCTGTCAGAGCCTCGCAGCCTGCAGGGAAAAGGATATTAATTACAGCAGGCAGAGAGTGGAGAGGAGCTGCCTTGAGTGAGAAGTCTTCCTGCTGAGTTGTCACCTTCTCTGTGTCACCAGCAGAGCTCCGCTTTGGCTCTCACACAGAGCAGAGGTTGGCCCCGATACCTGTGAGATGGCAGGACAGGAGGGGCCAGCACAGGGATTTCATTCCTGGCTCTGACATGCTCGCTGGCACTAACATCCCTGCCCGCAAACCAAACCTCTGTGCAGCCTAACACAGGGATGTGGAGGGAGGGCTGAAGAAAAAGTAGTGGTGGCAGCTACAAGGGAAGAGGCTATTCAGGGACCCAAAATACAATTCCTTGCTAAAGGTTCCCATGCCCGAGACTTCAATTATAGGGACAAAGTGGGTCATTGAGGTCAGTGGACTCAGCAGAAAATGGAACCCAATTTTCCACCACGAAGTCTGAAAAGAAGATTGAGCTGCCAAGGGAAGACAAAGATCAACATATTAGTATCATCTCCTCTTCATAGCTTTTAAGAGAAGGAGATATATAGCATTACATTTGCTGTTCTTCTAATGGATAAATAGACATGAACGTATTCCTTCAGAAGTTAGATTTTGTCCTGGGTACTCGACTTTTTACATAAAGTATATTTAGGATGGAGATATACAGTATTTAAGTATGTGTTTATATGTCTATATTCATGTCTATTGCATGTTAAGGGGGAAGGTGTCTTTGTCTGAATAAGCCTGTACTTAGTAGGGTCATAGAAGAGACCAGATGCCAGCTGGATCTTCACCTGGTACAGCGGGTTTGTAGGATGGAGAGTGAGGGCAATGGGGAATGGCTCAGCCAGTCAGAGCACCCTGTGTTCCTGACAACTTACCTCCATGATTTAAATAACCCCTAAGCTTTTCTGGAGGCGACAACAGAGGGAGGAAAATAATAAAATGAAAGAAAAGCCACACCAGGAGTCAAGCATCGTGATTTGCCTTTTGAAACTCTTGCTGGGTGAATCAATCAAGCTGGCAGTGGAAGCTCTTCTGATAGGAAGGCTCCCAACACCATCCGCTGAAGGATAACGGCAGGGGGATGGTGCCGTACAGATGCTGCCATGCTAGGATGTGCTCGTATCTACTTCTTCTTTGTCAAAGCCTAACTTTGCCCAACAAATCCTTTGAAAGAGAGATGTGTGCACCAGTGCCTAACAAACATAGCAAAGACTCTCCCACTGTCATAGAAGACTTGAAAGTTCACTTAGAGGACACTACACCATCCCATCCCCATCCGAAAAAAAAAAAAAAGCCCTTCACCACTCTTTTCAGAGCACTGTTGAGGAGAAAGGGAAATGAAAAAGAATAAGAGAGTTAAGGCACACAGGCTGGTCCTTGAAACCAGCAGGAAAGAGGCAGTGAAAGAGCTTAATTAATGGCACATCAGAGTTCCCCAAGATGCGTGTCTAACGAGGCCTTTGCCTGGCACTTTAGCTTTGCTTGTGAAAAGTTAATGCAGGCAAAATGTAAGCAGAAGGCTGTGTGAAAACAGGAGCCAGCGTGAGCAGATACATCCTGATTTAATTCTCTCCTTTGGATGACAGCCCTGTGTGCCTCCTCCCCACTACCCCCTTCTCAGGGACACGCTTATTACAGCCATTTCAGAGGGAAGAAACAACCAGCCAAAAATACAGGGAGAGATCCACTTTGATCACGAACAGCAAATGAATAAAGCAGGGTCAGAGTGTTGACTTAGAAAATTACAGTCTTCCTGGCTCCTGAATAAATCCAGACATGGTACCCTACGCCATTCAGCTTTTACAGAATTTAATTTAGAGCAATTGATTTATTAGCTGTGGACAGGTAGACTCTATAAAGTATTTTTAGGGTAGAATTTATGGTGGGCTTTATCGTACAGTGAGTAAAAGAGCAACAAGAGCCTGACAGGCCTTTCCCGATTCCCATGGTCTCCCCATCCAAAACAAGCATGAAATAGTTGCAGCGAAACACAAGGCCAGCCAACACTGGTAGTGGAAGGGAGCCAAGGGAGTCTTCAGGTGAGGAAGGCTACAGTTAGTGGGAGTTGTCTGAGATTATATATAACACCTCGAGACCAAGTGGGTACATCTGTTCCATTAGCCCTGCCCTAAAGGTCTAGGTTTTCTGTGCAGAAAAACCTCACATTGTCAGAGGGATGATGGTGTCAGTTAAGCTCGGTACTTGAATGAATGCAGAAGCTGGAGTTGGGGCAGTGTTTGCCTGCTGGGTGGGATATGTTCTTAGGAGGACTTTTCCTTAGAAACTCTTCCTTCCTTGTAACCTTCTCTTGAGCTTTACATTTTCGACTGCCAGTTCTGGGAGATCTTCCCTGTGTTTGTGCTGCAGGTAGGATTAGGAGATGACCACAAGCCTAAGCCACCTTGATGTGAAAAAAAAAAGCAAAGACAGCAAGGGGGAGCTTTAAAAGCAGGAAGGTGTCCTTTGACAACTGCTGATTTCAAGGATAAATTGTTAGCCATTCCTGAAAGGCTTTTTGTTTCAGAGAGCTCAGGGCACTTCAGCTTCTATACCTTTCTGGGTTCAGCTGGATCTCCCTAGGACACAGCAGCCTGTTTCCCAGGGTGTGTTTTGCAGCTCTTTAGGGAAGCACATAACTGAGATAAACAACCTTGGAAATTCTTTGCAGTTGAAAGGGTTAATTGAAACAATCAATAAGCCACAATACTCTGATTTCTGGGCTTGATTGACTTTGAACAGCAGAGCCAGTGTTTGGATGTGACACAGGCACAGCTGCAAAAACAATTGTTTTGTGTGAGTCAGCGAGAACCAGCGCCCCAGTGTGCAGAGGCAGGTGCTGTCTTCTCAGTGAAACCTAAGGCTGGGAACCTGCTTTTGCTGTGCAGTTTGAGGTGGCAGCACTTTTCCTCTAATTTCTCCATTGAGTTGCATCAAATCATTCTCCTTAAATAGCTCGGACTAGAGGAGAGCATTCACCTCCTGCCCTGGATTGCAAGATCATCAGTCGATCTCCAAGAACTTCTCCAAGAAGTTCACTGCTACTGTCACTGTTGCAACAGAGAATCCAAGTTTGCTGCTAGGTGATATTTAGCAGTTTGAAAAGGAACAAAAAAGAAGCTTGGCAGATCCCAGACCTCTCGTTTTCTGCACCATAGACTATACCCAAAACTAAAAACTGGAACTATGAAAGGTAGCCAGCGACACAAAATTAATTTTATACTAATTCTAAGATTTAACAAATAGAAAGGAAAAAAAAGAATCTCAAGACATGCCAAGGACTGAAACATAAGGACACTCAGACAGCATCTATATTTCTTCAAGGTCTCCAAGGAGCTGAATGTGCCAGTGAGGGAGTCTCTGTCCAGAGATTTATAGAGTGAAAGCCAAGTAGAAACACGGTTGCAAAACACTTCCCCTCTTCTGGGGCCTTTACCAGCTTTCACAGCCAACCTGTTCCCACTCCAGTGAAGTGGTCCCCTCTGTGAACCCTGAAACCTGAGCCTGTTCCTACAACTGAGCGTAGGTGAGCAGGTCTCTGACCTCCCTCGAGCAACCAGGGAGGACAATGTACTTTTTAATGCTAAGGGGGAATCATCCCTAAATGTAGGAGCCTGCAGGTCCCAGAGCTCCCACCTTATCACTGTGGAGCCCAAAAGATCTACCTGTTTCACAGTGTCTAATAGTTTCAAGAGTTACTGAAGTTTCCAGCCCTGGTTTTGACCTTCCCTAGCCTGAGGGTCTTTGCTTCACTTAGTTTAGAGAACTAACCCAGAACAGAAATTTTGGCTGCAGAATACTGGTATTTGTGAGCTCGGCAGCATCCAGTGACAGTAAATGTGACATAGAGAGCCCAGACGGGTACAGGAGACACAAAGCATCTGTGTGAGCTCTTCAGGAGAGCAAGAAATGGAGAACAAAGCACTAATGTGACCTGAGAGCAGACTTCATGAGTGTTTTTCAATTACAACAGACTATCATAAAGGGACAATGTTTTCTTATTTACAATAAATTTCATCAATTTATAAATCTTTCCCTTATTTAAGAAAAACACACAATACAATACAAGCTCCATCTGGCTCTATTTAGACTCTGGGTCTTTATGTTTGTACAGCCAGAAGCCATCAATTACTGTGTCAAGCCCGAGGATTTCAAGGCCCTGGACACAGAAAATGAAAAGGAGGGAGGGAAGGCAGGGGGCAAAAATGGGAGCCTTGAAAAAGTTGTAATTAATTGTCTGGTAAATGATCAACCTAGTAGTTATTAAGCATACAAGCTTTACATCCACGGTGCTTTCCTGGCTCTTTTGCAAAGCTAAAGACACAAGGACACAGATATACAGGCAGGGTGCAGAAAAGGGGCTCAACAGGATTTGCCTCATTGCTTTTGCAAGATCCACTCAAAGCCAAACACATCCTTCTCCAAAGGACAAGGCTAAAGACACGTATTTCTAACTCAGGGACCAAAAATTCCTCCAGGTAGCCCCTTCCTGCTTTTTCAAGAAGCATGATGTAGGTGAGATTTGATGCAAGAACCTAAAGATCAGGATTTATAGGGCAGCAGGACAACACTTTGAGCAGAGGACTGAGGAAGAGGGTGGCTGAAGGAAGAGACACTGAGATATCCCCTCTATTCCTTACCAAAGAGTGGCTCACAAGACCTGAACTTTAGTTTCAAACTTTCCTTTTGTGATCAACCCATTGAGAGATAGCAGACTATTACAGCTGAAAACAAATATGCCTCTAATTCCTGCCTTAGGAGACTAGGCTGTATGGGTTTGTAATTAAATACAAGCCACCAAGGCATAAAAAAGCTTGTTACACTGACAAGTAGTAAAACAAGCTAGTGGACAAGTTGTGGTTATCCCCTCACTGTCAGCTGGAAGAGGAAGAAGGGACCACATCCACATCTCCTGGACCCTGGAGGTGAAGAAAGGCTCCTGGCTTGCTCAAGTGCACAGCAAATGTGCATTTTCTCTCAGGTGCACATTAAGCACAGCTGAGCTTCGAAGGGAGTATCATTAGCATGGTCAGCCATGCAGTTCTCTCATTTTAATAACAATCTGGTGACTCATCCATCCCATTAATTTAACATTAAAAAAAGTATGGGTCAGATCCTTTTCCTTTACCTAAGTTAAATTAAAAAAAAAAAAAAAGAAAGAAAAAGAAAATTTTGCTTGGCTTTAACCAGAAAAATCTTACTACCATACAAAAAAATGCATTTTCATCCAGAGCTATCATTTTACCAGTTTGTAATTTTATGATAATTGCTTTCCATGTTCAAAACTGGGACACTTAAAAGCATGAAATGGAATACTAAAGACCTTTTTCCCACTACTGATCTGTATACCAGCAACAGGGAGGGACTCTCAGCCCTGCACCAAGACCCCATTTCGCTGGAAAAGTCTAAGCACAGAACAAAAAGACAATGCCTGCTTCAAGGAATTACAGGCTACACGTTACAGCCCAGCAACGAGCATCACCATTATCAAGCTAACTGCAGGCATCGACTCTATAATAAGCAATACCCATACACTGAACTTTCCTAAATGCGTATTTTTTTCAGAAGCAAATAGCATGAAAACTGAATCATGAATGGTGTCATTTTGCAATGTATTTTAGTCCTCTTAGAATTTGATTCCCAAATTCTTTCCTCAAAGAGAAAGGTGTAGCATTGGAAATGCTTGCAGGTATATTTTTGAAGAAGAATATGAATGCCTGGGTGAAATGTTTTTAACTGCAGTCCTAGAAGCTATCAAACCTCATGGGTTGGGTTAATCTAAGCTATTGTTTTGTCCCTTATTCAGATGTGTGAGTTGGCTTTGCTTAGATCACCCCAAACTACTATAGAACTAAGGTTTTTCACAGTAAAGTTAGTTAAACATGTGGATTATATTTTACATAGCGATACTAGAGTGTCTGCTTTGATTTGCCAATACCTTTAAACGCCTTTATGTCCTATCAGTGCAACAGTAGAAAGTCCCCTTCCTCAGTTTCTGCAGCCAGAGTGAAGAGAGAAGGTAAAAGGAAAGCTGTCCCCGTTCCCAGAGGGCACAGCAGAGAACATTCTGCCCCTAGAACCGAGGCTTTTCCAGGACCACCTCTGAAGACTGAACAGCAACTACTTAACCTGACCCAGAGCTGCTTCAGTGTGGAAGAGCAAATCATGCTCTGGAGTCTCATGAAAAAATTAAAACAGCGATTGTGCCACACCAAATGTGACAGAGGCTTCATGCCAGTATAAACCCTTCCTCCCTTTAGTTTTCTCAGCCCCAGGACATATTTAGCTATTGTGACACACATCAAAAGAGGGGGCAAGTCACTTTGGAAGTGGGAGTGTTTAACGTGCAAGCACTAAACCCAGACCATGAGATGATCTGTACCATGCAGTGCCTAACCCCTCAATCAGTCCGTGTATTACAGAGAGGAATGTAAACACTGCAAAAATCCCTGTGATCACCCAACATCAGACTCACTTCTCTTTCATGGGGTTTGCTATAGGATTTTCGTTTGCAGGGCTGTGCCCGAGGAAGAACCACAGCTCCAAATCTACCCAAAGAAAGATGTTCTCTAAAAATTTCTTCAAAGCAGAAATATGTGAGCCCTTTCACATCACTATGTTGTTTTGCTGTTCTTTCAGCTGAATAAGAACTGCTGTGAATTGTGGCCACTGTAAGCAGGTAAAATGAAAAGCAAATAACGCAACAGCTACACTAGGTCAGGCAACAGGGGTAATTGCAGAAAATGCCAAAGAGGGAAGAAACATCTCAGGTCAGAGATACACCTTTAGATGTCTGGGTGCACACAGCATGAGTCCCTGGTAGGGCACAAGCTGTCTCTGTGGCCAGGTCTTCATGTTTAATCTGTCCACGTGGGAGGCTTTGAGGAGAACAGAGGTCAGAGGCACTCAGGGGGTGCTGGGGAGCCACCAGGATCTGTCTCTAGCTTTCCACAATGGAAAGAAGGGTTCTTGCAGGATATAAAAAGAGGTTGATAGACTTTTGAAACATATTTTCTGGTAAAGCACTCGGTTTTTTTTTCAAGCCAGACAGTTGGGAATATTCTGTGGTTGGTAAAGAGTTTTCCTCTCCATGCCTGCTTGCAATCAGGGAAAATGGGACAAGACGCTTGCGCAAGGTTTGTGCTTTTCATTTTTACCTTCTTGTGTGGCAGAATGGACTAGTGGTAAAAGCAAAATACATATTAGAGCCTCTGGTTTGAATCCTATTTCTGCCTCAGGTGAACTCTGTTCCCTTCTTAGCATGCATGATTTAACTTTTTAATGCCTCTGTCTCTCCACTCCCGAAAATGATGGAAATCACTGTTACAAAATGCAGCAGAGTTTTCAAAGAGAAAATGTAAAGCTTTCCTTGTCTGGGTAGGAGCAGCTATTTTCCACAATGATACTGGAAGCTAGCATGTAATTCTGGTACCCTGTTCCAATATTGCTTTGCCTTTTCATGTGTTGATATGCTGTGACAGCTTGTTTTATGTTTATAACGCAGGTGTTTTGTTACTACATGACTCAATCAGCATGTGGTTATAGCAAACAGAGCGCTGAGGTACTGTTCTCTAGTGACAAAACCAGCTCCTCTTCTTCTGTCGTCTCAGGGACCTTTACTTTTGGGCTCCAACTAAAGCCCTGAGCTACGAGAGACAAAGCCAGTGGCCAAGCACGGCATGGATGGGTCCACGTGTGCCAGACACCATCATCACAAGATCTTCTGACTGACTTACCTGCTGTAGCCTTAACAAATGACAACCTCAGAGAAGCCCCACGACTCTGGCTGTGTCTCCTGAATTTTGGTGAGCTGAAGCACCGGTCTGACCAAGTGCGAGTGGACAAAAATTCCTTCAAGCAAGTGCAATTGGATATGAAAAGCACAGAGATAGAAGAAACGCTGGGGGTAGGATGGAGCAGAATGAATTGGAGAAAATCAAAAGCTATAGAGTATTGGCATAAACAACCCCAGTGACACCACAACTGGAAGACATTTTGATATTTAATTTTCCAGGATCTGTTGATTCTGTTCATAAAACCCTTTTGGAGACATTTTGGTTTAGGTAAGATNATCTCAGGAACCTTTACTTCTGGGCTCTAACTAAAGCCCTGAGCTATAAGAGACAAAGCCAGTGGCCACCCATGACGCGGATGAGTCCATGTGTGCCAGACACCATCACCATGGGATCTTCTGACTGACTGACCTGCTGTAGCCTTAACAAATGACAACCTCAGAGAAGCCCCACGACTCTGGCTGTGTCTCCTGAATTTTGGTGAGCTGAAGCACCGGTCTGACCAAGTGCGAGTGGACAAAAATTCCTTCAAGCAAGTGCAATTGGATATGAAAAGCACAGAGATAGAAGAAACGCTGGGGGTAGGATGGAGCAGAATGAATTGGAGAAAATCAAAAGCTATAGAGTATTGGCATAAACAACCCCAGTGACACCACAACTGGAAGACATTTTGATATTTAATTTTCCAGGATCTGTTGATTCTGTTCATAAAACCCTTTTGGAGACATTTTGGTTTAGGTAAGATCTCTGAGAAGTCAAATTTCCCTACCAGACCTTTTTGAGGCACATTCTGTACATAGTTACAACTGCCTAACTCCTTAAATTCAGTAAATTTAACTCAGAGTTGACTGAATGTAACAGAGAACACATTTTGGCCTGTTGGCTTTAATGCATATCCAGGGTTGGTCAGAAGTAAAACCCAGCTGCCAAGCCGCTGTTATAAATGTTGATTTAGTGTCTGCTGTGCTATATAGCATTTGGATTCTGCCTCATTTGCTTCCCACTCATAAATGAGATTTCACATATTGTCCTTTAAGTTTTACCTCTAGAGCATTTTCTGTTATTACTCACGCTTCTGGGGATTCTCACTGAGCATGAGAAAGTCGACTTAGAGAGAACACAGGGTTTCTCCGCTTCAGTGTTTAAAATCCTCTGACCATCCCTCCAGTCACCACTTTCCTCTCCTTTTTTTTTCCCCGTGCCCAGGCTTTTGAGCTATAGAAGTGATCAATTGCTTAAATTATTGTAATGGTTTGCAGAGGGAAGGGGGAGGGGACATGAGGGGATGGAAGTAAAAAGTGTCCCTCCAAGCTGGGAACTTGGTATTAGAAATCTCAGTCAAATCCATTCTGAAACCGCTGAGCTAATAAATCTCACAAACACGGCTTTACAGAGGAAAGTCTAACTCAGTTTTAAGTATGTACTGCAGGTATTACTGCAACATGACTAATGGTGAGTGAATACTGCAGAAAGATGTCTGTGTATATTCATTTGAAGTCTTGAACAAATTTGCTTTGAGTCTCCTGGTCTGTTTCTATGGCTGCTTTCCACAAATACTCTAGCAAATGAGCTTTACTAGTGCGAATACTCATCAAAAGTCAATTTGGAACTCAAATAGCTTGATATTTTCCAAAAGCGCATTCCAAATTACACACATGAACATGCAGTTCAAAGTGGATGCTGGTTCTGATGTGATTAGTTACACAACTTGCCCAGTCGGAGATCAGAAATAATACAATACAGCTCATGTAACTATCCAGGCAGCTTGGATTTCAAACTTTGAATGTTGGATATTTTCAATGAACTGTTTGCGAACAGCTTAGTAGCCTTGACTCCCATCCTCTGAAGACATTTGTAAATAGTCATTTTAGCAACAAATAGCAGTTGGGAATTTTGCAATTTGTTGAGTGCCCAGCTTGCGGGAGGAGAGGAATACTGGATTTTTCTAATGAATTGCTGGTTATCTGTCTACCGCTGAATGTCAGGAAGCTCAATACTGCAGCTCCTATAGACAGAAAACCAGTAGTAAGTCACATTTTCCACTGAAGTCAGCTGAAAATTCATGTTCACGGCGTGCTGCTGACTGGCATGTGCAGAGATTTATCCCATCTCCAATGGGAACATGGAGGACTCACCTTGCAACCTTTCCTTGAGGGAAACAGCCGACCATGAATCACTTAACTAAACAGGCAATCCTACCCACGTCGCTCCAATTTAGGAGCCTTGTGCCTTCAGACTAAGGCTGCTGCCCTGTGGGTGTGTTGGCACACAGGGATAGTTAGTGGCAAAGAGTTGCTAATGCTGGTCCATCTCAGATCACCTTTCTATCATTTTTTTTTTCTTCAAGATGTCATTCCAGTTCACAGGCTCCATGTCATGTACCACCACAACCAGAAATCATAGTACAAATCTAATGGGTAGAAATGAAATATCGATGACCATGGATTTACCAGATGACCTTTTCTGTCTCCGAGAAGGGTTTAAGGATCCTTGTGCGAAAAGACACTAGTCAGGGAAGGCTGGACTCCTTCACATTTCACAGTGACAGGGTGAAGAGAGAGCTTTTAAACATTATCGGAAGGCATTTGCTGCTGTTATTAGATGAGAATCAATCCCAGTTCTCAATGTCACCAGTATGGATTTGCCATATCATGAAGGATATCCGTACCTGCCCTACAGTGACAGGCTGACCAAGGCTGGTGCTTGCTCCCTACCATCCGTGTTTTCTCTTCTGTCTCGGAACAGGCTTAAAGCTCTTGAACTCTCTGAGAACGGCATATTTGTCAGGCAAGAGAGAGAAGACAGACGACAAACAGACAGCCATGGTTTAACCGGATCGAACTCATGGAGAAATGATGTCATTACCAGCCCTGACGGTTTTCCAAGAGGAAACTTCCATCGTTTACCCATGAGTTGCAGTTCTAGCTGTATTAAACACTGTTTTCCAGCTAATAAAATGAGGTACAATTTTTTACATGCTGTTTGTGATGACAGCGTAATCAGTCTTGCTGGGAGCAAGGCTCCAACCGGCCAGGAGCTGCAGAGAGCCCTGCATGAGGCATCCAGCCTCCTAAGTTTTAGGTTTATTTCTTTAGGATTTTATTTTTCCTAGTAAAACTCTCTGTGAATCTTCCCCCTTCATTTATTCATTTATTTATTTACTCATTGAATCTAGATTTATTCTGCTACCCAGCAATTTCAGGTAAACAAAAGGAGACTCACTTCTGGGAAAAGGCTGTTAATAGCCTCGCTGAGGGAGAAGCAAATGTAACTTTCCTAAACAAAGCTGCAGGGAGCATTGCTGCACACCCAGCAGGGTCTCAGGGGCAAAGCAGGTTGGTTAGCAAAAGAGCACGCACAGTGTTTGTGAGGCTGGTTGCTTTTTTTCCCCTTTTTTTCCTCTTTCATACCAAGAAATACTTGCAGAAAACTATTCAATGGGGATGTGAAAATAAACCAGAAGTTCTGCTTCTGCTGAATTTAAACTGAGAGGAGACGGAATGATTCCGCACTCAGTCCCATGCGGAGTAGCATGGGGGAGTCCCATTGTAAATGAAAATGAGGTGAGGCAGATTGTTATTTTCTTTTTTTAATTTTTCCCTCCTCTATCACTCTCTTTTCACCCCTGCTTATTTGACTGTGTTTCTTCAAATTCTGGATTAGCACCCTTCCTCTGTTTCAGCTACAGTGCTTCTCAAGAAATAAAATATGAAAACCTATGGTGCATTGTAGTGGCCTCACACAGTCTATCCCAAATAAAAGGAATGAGGACTAAGATCCACTGTAGAAATTTGGAGAGCAGCCGTTCCCTACAGCTGAATTAAGTTTGTTGTGTTCACATGCATCAAATGAAGTCTGATCCAAAGATCACCGATGTCAGTAGGAAGATTTCCATTGACTTAGAAAGACTGGAGATGGGGGCTTTGGATTAGGGTTGTGATAATGGCCAGTCATATTTCCCAGTAGAAGAAAGTCAATAAAACCCTGAGCAGTCAAAGTCTGTCATTATCACCTCCAGTCTCCATCTGTGTTGCTACTTGCCCTCTCTCAGACACAGTGACTAGAGCAAATGTAGATATTTCTCCCTCTAAGAGCCTTGTACTAGGATCCACGAGACATGATTTTGTCTCTGGAAATTCAATTTCTGAGCCCCTTACAGTCTCAAATGACCAAATGGAAAAGACAGTAATTGCTGAGAAACTTATTGACTTTTCCTTTTTAATTAATCCTAAGTGGAAGAAAACCTGCAGTTCCCTGTCCAGATAGTGTATGTGAGAGAGGAGGAGGGAAGAGAGAGAGAGAGGGGAGAGAATCATAATTAAAATAACTCAAATTAATCTTGGTGAGTGCTCCTGCCACTTCAGTGCTCTGAGTGTAAGGAGAAAGCGTCATTTTCCTCCAGCCTTTTTTGTTTCAAATGTCAGTTTGAATGAGGATGACCAGTCAGCAGTCATGTCCCATCCGAAGGGAGGCTTTTCTGATCTCTATAGCATCTATATCTTTCCAGCCACTGTAACAGGTCAAAATGTCTTACATTTGCTGTTTGTGAGGTCTGAAAGCGTGTCGTGTTCAGTAAAATGAAAAAAAAACCCTGTTGTCTGGGGAAGTGGGTGATGGCAGAGAAGTTCCCAACTCATGGATGAGTTTCCTCACTGATCCCGGGCAAGAAAGAAGGAATAAACCCTCTTGGTTCATCTCATGAATGTGGGCTGAGTTGATCCCTATCAGCACAGCATCAGAAATCTTAGCTAGGTGATGTTTATAAAAGCTTAAAGTTTACCGGTAGGCAGTGGTTTAGACATGCTGTGGTTCTCTAGCCAAAATAGCACGAGCAGATGTAGCTCAGCTGTCACAGACCCACATTTCTGTGGTCACAGTGTGACACATTCACAGCAAATCCTGGACCCGTAAGGTTTGATTGACAAACAAAGTGGTGAGGGTGACAGCAGGAGGAGAGAGATGAACAAGAAACTTCCACAGACATTACACACACTGGATCATCTGACAGCTCTCAGCTCCTGAGGAAAGCAGAAGGATCTGAATCTTGGCCTGTGAAATCGCCACACTGGGCCAAACTGCTGGACTTTGAGTGATATCTGTTGGTGACAATGGAGGTTGACCTCAGAAAAACCCTCAAGTTATTCTGGGAAGAGAAACCACTGCTCACAAACAGCACTGACTTGTGTACCACAGAAAAGAAAGTTTTTTCTCCCTACCACTCCACTGCAGACAGCAGCTACATCACCACCACCCCCCCTCCCACGCCCGCAACAAACCTGCCCCTGAGTGCATTTCAGAACACAGTTAAATGACAAGCAGCCACTCAGCTGACAATTAATCCTTTCTGCTGGAGAAGGGACCTCCTGCTATGTTTAGCCTCCTCCAAGGAAAGAGCAGCCTCTTAGAGAGAGAAAAATAACCCGGAGTCTTCATCCTGGTGCTTGACTCGCACTACACAGCACTCAGAAGGAGCAGGACTCAGCGGGAATTTGCATGCTTCGCATTGCAAGTTTGTATTCTAAACCCCTGGCCTCGTTCCCCGACTCGCAGAGCATCCCAAGCCAATTAGATTACATAACCAAATGAAGTCAATTGCAGATGAGCACAAAAAGCTGCTGTTTGATCTGGGTTCAGAGAAACACCCTCCATCTAGTAGTAGAAGCTAATGAAGGCCGACAGCTCCGGAGGAAGGAGCGATGTAGCTGTGCAGGGCTGGGACTTCAAGGCCACCCCCAGCTTCCTTGCAAGCAAAAGCGTGACTGGACAGTGAATCTGCCGTGCCACCCGTGCCGCGCAAGTCGGATCTTCAGAGACCTCTTCTAGACCATCTTTCCCACCCCTGTGCCCCTTCCCCCTGCAGTGTCTCCCCAGCACAAGTCTGGGTTCTCTCCGAGATATTTTGTTTTATTTTAGTTTTCTTCCTGCTCGCTGAGAAGTTGTTGCTGGGATTAAAAAGGCACCCGGCAAATCATCGGTATGAAAGAGACAAGCTGAGAAGAGAGCAGATTAACCCACTCTACAGAGAAAACTCCTCATTTCTGGAGTGTTTGTTTTGAAAATGTCACTTCAACGGGTCACAGAATTCATGAATAAAATCCCATCCTTATTTCCATTCAAAAAGGAATAAAGATTTATTACCTAGCCTCACCAGGAAAGCAGTATTGACCCACCGATGAGTCAAGGTCTACAGCATTGCGTGCAGGATTATTTATTGCTTTTAATTACCATAAACTAGCAAGGAACTTGCTTTAATAGATTTTTATTATTATTGTTTTATTGTGCCGTGGAAAAGGTAAATGCAGAAAAAAGAGTGAATTGCCAGCAAAGCCTCCTGAGAATATGTAGTGATGGAATGAAAGACAGCTAGACACTGATGGGTTAAATAAAAGGTCACTGGCACTCAAGAGATCTTGGCAGCCTGTTGGTAAACCTGCTTTGAAGCATCATTAACCCCATTTTACTGATAAGAAAAATAGAGGCAGGGAGTAGCCCTAAAGATCTTTTAAGGTAGTATCAGGGATCCGAGGGGGAGGAAATTCAGTATCTAAATATTAGAAAACTTTGTCTCACATGATTGTTTCTAGTTTTCAAACTGGAACAGGTGAACTCAGAAGTGTGGAGAGACGACAGTGCTCAGAATGAAGGGAAATTTAGGGCGCAACTGGTTGATGCAACCCTCTGACACCATTATGGGATCTGCAGACGTGAGCTTAACAGGGTAATCCAGGTGTTACCCACTGGACACCCCTCGCTCAGAGGAAGCAAAAACCCTGCCTCATATCTACATCGCATTCTTATTCATGGGCATTTCTCAGAAAAAGCCGTTCTTGTCAGGCTGTGTTTGAATGCGTTTGTGCTGCAGGGCAAGACAATAGTCAGCAGACTAATGCCAGTCATCATGTTACCTGCTCTGTCTCCTTTCACACATCCAGCTTTCCTTCCCGGCCAATGGTGATGGGAACCTTTCAGTCGGAGAAATGTAAGGCAGGCATGGTGCAACAGCAGGTGATTGACAGGCAGCCTGTGATAATGAAGTCCATTTTTATTTTTTATCTCTTGTCGAGGTACAAGGACTCGGCCAGTGTCCCAGGTAATGAGTGTTCCCTCTCGCTCTCCCTCTCCCTCGCTTGGATATGAAAGTGTGTGTAGCCATGTGTAGCTGTGTTAACACTACATTACTAAAACCAATCCCAGGAGCCTGTTACTGCTGCACACCTCACCGACTCCAGCACTTCCTCACGTTGATTTGCATTCATGCAGTTTGTGTAAACAACACTGTTCGGGGAATATAAATAACTGCAGCCAGGAATGCAGTTCAGCTGCTCGGCCTCAGGAGCTCAGCAGCATCCCTCGGTTGCTGCTACAGGGCTGGAGCACACTGCCAAAGGGATAACCCAACTCCCAGAATGGAGGGTGCTGCTGTACCCCAGTATTTCTGCCTCCATCCCCAGCCCAAGAAGCCAAGGATGCCCAACTGCTAACTGGTTTTCAAGGGACCTTTCCACTGTGGCATGGAAAACTGATGAAAAAGCCTTAAAACAGTTTTCATGCATTGTGTTTCAGGCTGTAGTTACCAGAGCTCTCTCTGGGTGCTGATGGAGAAAGACAGACACTTTCAAAAATTGATTCAGATTTTTGGCTGGCCATGAGATGGCTGACACCTCCCTCAGGTATGGGGTGATCACTGCCCACATTAGGTGAGATAAACCCATATCTCTCACGCTCATGTCTCTCTCCTCCAAAGACAAGCTCAGGATTTGTAATGTTTAGCCCAAATTCAGTTAAATAAAAGCCCCAGTGAACATCCTGCTCAGAGGTATCACAAGAAAAAGTCTTCAGTATGAAATCAGGTAAAAGTCTGCCTGTTTCAAATACGCTTTGACCCAAGCTCAGAGATCTAAGGCCCAAAGAAATGCTCACACACACGTGTTTGAAGTGAAGCTGCTATTGATCACCATGCCGTAGGGAAAGCATACTCATACTTGACCACCATAATTTCCTCATGATGTATTTGCTTCATCTCTCCTTGACTTCTGCAGGCAGGGGCAATGTCTTTAGAAGCACCACCTGGGAACTTCATGTTAATTAGTCATAAGCTTACATAAAACTCTCAGGTGGAGGCAACCAAACCAGATCAAGTAATTTTTTTTCTTTTTTCACTCAGAGTAAGAACAAAAACAGCTAAGAGCACTAAATATTAAAGAGATTAAAACTGAAATTTTCTGATCTTTTAAGGATTCACATAAAGCCTGGTCTGGAGCTGTAATATTGCATCCAGATTTGGATCCGTATAGGCTCCTAAACTTAGCCTGGAAGATGGCATAGTGAGGCTTTTTTCTTTTGAAATTTAAAATTCCAAGAAAATGTTGGCAGAAACTCCACTGATTTCTAAAGTCTGCATCTTTGCTTTGCATTTAGGCCTTTCTCAATCCTTTTATTTTTTTGCCTTTTTTTTAGCTGAGCTGAAGTAACTCAGATTAACAACACGCACTCTATTTAATTGGCTTCATATGGTTCTATTTTAACATTTGGATTAGAATAATATTTCAGAAAATGACTGCTATTATTTTTTTAACAGATGGTGAAAGATCCACCAACATAGGAAGTGAGTCACAAGTTATACTGTAAATAATAAATAATAATAATAATAGTTCTGCTGACAGTGTAACAAGGGCTCCGATTTGCTATCACACAGGAAAGCTAATAAATCAAAGTGGAAAGCGCCTCAGAAATCTTTTGTTTTAATTAGCAACGAACAAATTCATTCTGCCAAATGCTGAACCCACTGGAACGCTGATGGCTTCTCATTTTGCTTGTGAGACAATTTGAAACAGTAAGGAGGAGTTGGAGGGGACAGCCAGACTCTAATGAGAAAATACAGTACGTGCATCTCCAGCTGGGCTGCTTTCAGGGCCATTTCACAAGTGGGGAAGTAAAAAAAACCAAACCACTGAAAAAATAACAGTGATTACAATAAATTCATGCATGTCCCCAGAGTGATGGCCTTTGCTTAGTACCAGCCCCTCGGTACAGTCATTTCCCTTTGAAACACCCACATGTAAATGTTTTTTCTCATCACACTTGCTCATGGTTGGATGCTACACTTTATCGTGTGGCCACCTGAGTGGATTCACACATATTCTTCCCACACAAGCACCGCACAGGCTCAGAGCTGCTGTGTGCTGTGCAGACCCTGCCACAAACCCCTGCACCCTCCCAAAGGGGCTGAGGAGAATTGGGGTGGCAATAAGAGGATGGCCCCCAAGAGAAAAGGGAGGTGGTTGAGTCACCGTCCCTGGAGGTGTTTAAAATATAGGTGGAGGAGATGCTCAGGGACATGGGTTAGTGGCAGGTAGGAATGGTTGGACTCAGTGATCCAAGAGGTCTTTTCCAACCTGGTGATTCTATGATTCTAAGTTCAGGGCTAAAGAAAATGCTGTTGTGGCCCCACTGCAAGGAAGAAGAGCTATCATGCAGCAAGCTCTTCTCTACCTGAGTAACGCCTATGCATCACAGCTGGCTCCAGAGACATTCAACCACATCATTGAAGAGCATCTAATATATCATTTAGATCTAATGCTCTACATAATATCTTTGGTAGCTGGACACCGTGGTAATTGATTCTGTAGACAGAGGTGAAAGAATGGATGTACATACACGAGACCTTGGCAGAAAAGAAGGTCTGGCAAACTAACAACTCTGAGTCTCTGCCATGCCCTCATTTCCTCCATGTCTGTGCGACTGTCGCTGTCATGAATAACATTTTTACAACTGGTGAGAAGTTTGGTTGACTGTTGCTAGCAGAGAAGGGACAAAATACACCCAGTTCTACCCTCTCCTGCTGTTGGATCACAGTCACACTGTGGCTTTCTGAAAGCCGGCTTAAAAGATAAGATCTGTTTTTTGAAAAAGCTGGATTTTCTTTCTTCGCTCACATAGCAGAACAAGGAAATACAGGGCCAGATCTTAACAACCCTGCCACCAACTTCTCCTGGTAAAAAGTCTTCTCAACCTTCATCCATGAAGCATTTTTTGGCAATGCAACCTTCATTCTCTCCCCAAGACATTGCAGCTTCAGAAATTACTTTGTGTATGAAGTCGACATGAAAAGGACTTCATCACTTCAGATCCCTCTAGTTCTGCTTAGCTGCTGTTGGTAGGAGTTACCAACAGCTTCTGACCCACCTTTGCTTGTCAGAGCTCATTCCATGCTTTATCATGCTGAGAAACTGGAATAGAATGGAGATTGAGCAGAGATGCTTACTGACCACAAGGAGGTGTACGGCTGAACTGTTGCAAGCAGCCAAGGCAAATGTGACCCATGTACCACAAATATCTGCAGCTTCTTTTTCCAGGCTACAGAGCAACGTGGAGCTCTGCCATGGGACATTTCCATTATTAGAACTGACTGATGCCTCTCACATTGCCAGAGAGAGCAAAGGACCCCTCTCTGAGCCAGGTTGTATGATATATCGTGGCTGCCTTCTTACAACCTTTTGTAGACAGAGAAACATGAATGATTTGTTCTCCTCCTTTGCTATGCACATAAGCATCTCTATCTATTCCACCATTTGCCTGTCTGTCCTGCTACTTTACATCTGCATAAAACTACCTGCTGCCATAGTACCTGAGTGATTCCTATATAAAACTGACAGGAGAAGTCTCAACAGACTTAAGAGGTGAAGGAGAGGAGGAACAGCAGTAGCCAGGATGAGATAGGGTGCAGGACAATACAAGCTGCTGACACCTCATCATTGCACACGTGTGCCAGTCCTTGCTTTGCTCTATCTGTGCAGTATAACTCAACTCTGAACTGTTACAAGTTCTCTGCAATTCACTCTGCGAATTCAGGTGGGATGGGACATCAAGACCTCAAGGCTGCAATGAGCTTGTTATCTCCTTCAGTGATTGAGTGCTTTCGATTTCCCTAGTGGGGACTCATTCTGACTAGATGTAGGTGACATTCTCTACATCTGAGTTAATTACCTGGACCCCCTTCATCATCAAGGGAGAGAAATAACACACCTATGGCATGACTCATCAGACTTACTAGATGTGTCTTCTATGCACATGTAGGGTGTAAGCAATCACCCATCCTGTAGAGGTGCTGAGATGAAGAGTATCATGCACTTGGAAAAATTCGCAACAGTTGAAGCCTGTGCCAGATTTTGATGCTTACCCTTTCCTTACCCCAGAGCCTATCTCAGAAGGTATCTGAATTTTGAAATTCCTCTCATAATTAATTCATAGTTAATCTTGAATAGGTGTGAATTTAATAATCATTCAGTAGATCTAATACTGCAGAATTGCCGCACCATTGAACTTGAAATTACATGAAATGAGACAGCTATTTAAATAATGGCCTCTTCTGAGCTTAGGTGTTTGGGGGTTTTGTTACAGAGATATCCAGAAGCAGTAAGTTCCTGTCGTGATGTTTCACCATTTCAGCAGCCATGTAGTCAGCCATTAATCCATTAATATATTTTAGTGAGTTACAACCTACCTGCAAACGTACTTGCCTGTTTATCTGCAGTTTCACAAATGGTTTTCAGAAAGCGTCTGTTCATTGCTTAGAGCTTTCTGTTGTAGAATTAAAAATCATAGAATCATAGAATAGTTCAGGTTGGAAGGGACCTTAAAGATCACCTAGTTCCAATCCCCCTGCAGTGGGCAGGGACACCTCCCACTAGATCAGGCAGCCTAAGCCTCATCCAACCTGGTCTTGAACATTTCCAGGAATGGAGCAGCCACAACTTCCCTGGGCAACCTGTTCCAGTGCCTCACCGCTCTCACAGTGAAGAAATTCTTCTTTATGTCTAGTCTAAATCTGCCCCTTTTCCAGTTTATACCCATATAAAGCCATACAAGCCTTTGTGAACAGCCCCTCTTCAGCTTTCTGGGGACATATCATAGTATCTGAGAGATATGATAGTATCTGCTCTTTGTATTTATTCATAAGCTATAATGAAGTAAAATATTGAGCTTTATATGGCTTTGTACATTATTTAATGGTCATCTCAAGTAGCTGTACGTCCCCTTCAAATATTTTTAATGAAACCATGTCCAAAGGTGGTGATAACATGCATACAATGAGCACTAACTCAGACACTGAGTAACATGTCAAGTAGAATACTTTTGCTGTAGCTTTACTTATTTAACTGAAGCCAAACCTGAAATAAGCCACCTGTTCTCAAGTTTTTTGAATCTGGGGCTGGCACCAATAGGTAGATTTCTCTTCCTCACCCTCTCCCCACCCCAGACTCTGGTACCCATCCATGTTCTGGGCCCTTGCGTGGTGTTTAGCAGAGTAACATCTCCCTGTGGGAAAGACTCTGCTATTGAGTTTGGGAACATGGAACAGCAGAGGAAGGAGCCTTGGCTTACTGAGATTTTCATCACCATGTGCCACCATGCGTGACCCCTTGTAGGACAAGCCAAGGGGGTTTTCTGAATCAAAATCTGATTTGATAAGCAGAGGGAAGCATTGGTTTTTATAGCCCTGTCAAACATAAATATTGATTTTTAAGGCCTAATCGTCTGCTGTGGCTGAACTACATCCAAGGGGTTTTTTATTATTATTATATTTGTAGCTTCAATTGATCGGCTGGAGAAGGGAGGAATAAAAAAGAAGCAGAAAAAAGGGCTGCAACTTAGTTTTCTCGTGTTGCCCAGGCAAGGTTGCTGCAGCTCTGTCACTCACTCAGCCCCCACTCTGCTGGGATGCTGCCGGCAGCCAAGGATGTGCTGCTGAATGAGCCCTTGTCAGCTGCCATCCTTGCTGGCTGGCTCGCTCATAGCTCCTATTTAGCTTCCTCGCTGGTTCCCTCATAAATATTCACACCACACAGCCAGCAGAAGACATTGTTTTTTCCTTAATTTCCATATTCAGCATGACATCAAATATTATTCAGAGACAGGTTCAGCAGGGGCTGTGTATCCAGGGAAGCGGACAAAGAGAGAGCGAGGGATATGTGTTGGGTGCAGCGGGGGAAAGAAGACAAGAGCACACAGCGGTGAGGGAGACAGGGAACAAGGTGAGGAGCATGATGGAGGTAGAGAAAGAGAGCTGGGAATTATCTTGGTCGAACAATCACAGCAAAATGAAGCTGTTCCCATTCATAACCCAGGCAATCCATGTCCTCATCAGGAGGTTTTCATAAGTGATTAATGGTTAATTTGTTAAAATTCAATGAAATCTTGTTTCCTCTCTTTAAATTAGAATTCAGGGAGAGAGGGAGAGAGAGACGGTCCCAGCCATCCCCTGCTGCTTCTTGACAGAATATAATTCATCTGCCAGAACTGGCTCTTGCTTTCAAAGGATTACAAATAAAATAGAAACATAGCCCGGGGCAACAGCCATGGAGCTCTGGAAGGCTCAGTTGAGTCAAAGGGGCAGAGGGGAGACCTCGAACCCCTGAATGCGCTGGCAGGCAGTCTTTGGAATAAAGCCAGAATCAGCATGGTTGAATCATGGGCAGTTCAGTCCTACACTGAATCCTAATCTCCTGCCATGGGACATGATTTCTGCTGTTTGCATTATGATAAGGAAGGACCAGGATGAGCCTCTAGCACTGAAAATGCATGGAGGGGCAATTTCTATGTATCACATCTGCAAGTGTCTGGGAGACACGGGCACTACTTTATGAAGCAGAACAGAAGGAGCATTTCATGGGCAAACACACACACACACATATACTGAAGACTGGACTATTTTTTGTTCTTGTCTGCTTTATTTCATTACTGAGACATCTTGCTGATGATATGTAACCAGTCCTTAAATAAAGAAAAATATATATAATTGGTTGTGAGCCATTATGGAGACAACCCTACTCTGGCTGTCAGATTAATTTGCTTCTATATAAAATCATTATCCTCAAGAGATATTTCAGTGTAACTCAAGCCACTGGATCTGACATCAGATGTTATGTTCCAAGCCACAGATCTTGTCCTTATTTGCCTGAGACGGAGGCCGTCAAAGATTCATAGCTTCCATTGAAAGAAAGAGATTTAGTCGACAGTATTTTGGTAGTAGATATTGCAACAGGCAGTTCAGTTCCTTAGAACTGTCTTCTAGATAGACATCCAGGCTGGAGAGAAAGCCAGTGAGACATAGTAAATTCTCCACATCCCATGGTAGATGTTCTAGCAATTAATTAATGCATTTCAAAAAAAAAGAAAACCTTCTTTTTTTCCACTCAATTCAGTTATATGTCAGTTATCAAGTATGTGATGCTGTTACGTTGCCTGCTAGACTGAAAAAGAATTATTTAGTGAATTTTCTAGGCATAAATGCAAGAGCTTTTATCACTTAAGACTTTAAAAATATTCTGAAAGTATCTTCATTCTAATTTTCAAATAAATGTTAGAGATTTTTCAGGTTTTCTTCTGTGAATTTAGAAGTATACAGAAAGTTTAATTGTTTCAGTTTGACTGTTAAACTGAAATCCATCAGTGCAAACTCCTAGTGAGCTTTCAGAATTCCTGCTTTTTCTAGGGACTACGTTTCAGTAGAAGTTCAGCTGCTAAATTTTACTACCTTATTTTCTCTGAACTGAAATCTCTTTATCTGGAAATTCTCTACCCATTCTATTTGAAAGTTCAGTTTTACATACATCTTCCTAAGGGATAAAACCATGGAAAATACTTTAAACTATCCCCAGAGAAGTCATGTGCTCAAGAACAGGTTGGATGGGTCTTGAGCAGCCTGATCCAGTGGGAGATGTCCCTGCTCATGGCAGGGGGGTTGAAACTGAATGACCTTTACGGTCACTTCCAATACAAACTATTCTATTATTCTGTAAGATAAACTTGTGTTTGCTTTTATGCAATGCTACCATTGTGTAAAGGCCCAACACATTGATTTAGCACAGTTTTTGGACAGTGAAGCCCTTCCAAGACAAGGAAAGGTGGAAAAATTAGATCCCCAGTTTAATGGCTGTAGAAGTACTCCCTGAAAAGTGTTGCTTTCCCAACCTATAGATGTCATGTTGTCTTGCCTTACAATTCCCTGTGCTGTTATATCCTGTAATTGCATTTCCCCAGTTTTCCCTGCCTGTGTTTTTTGCTGTTTCTTCTAAGACTTGTGACAAGAGGTTCTAATCAAGATTGAGACCCTGCTGTGCCAGACACAAAACAAAACCTTGTAAGATCCAGCCCTTGTCCACACTACGTTGAATGCTGCAGAGGAAAAGCAGACAGGGGGTTGGAAGGCAATCAAGAGGTCTCAGCAAACCATTAAACTCTGTAACTTCTGCCCCACCTCTCTGGGATGCTGGATTACACTGAATTGCACGCGTGTGAGAAGCAGTACAAGGACTAGAAATGTAGAATGGAAAAGGACTCTGTGAGTGCTCAGCATAGGTATCGTGTTATTTGAGTCACAATATATTCAGTCTCTGAACTGGGATTTAGAGGCCTAAAACTTCCAAGCTTGGAAATGACCTTTCATCTTGTGAAATGTTCTGGCTTTTGTGTGTTCGCAGCATCCACCTCAACTCTACATTTAAATAAACGCTTGTGTTTAATGATTACTGCTTATCTCCTCCATACAGAGTTAATAAGAATTTGAAAATATTTCTGCTGTGCTGCATGATCCATTGCACCTGGGCATCAACTTTCAAGAAATGACATTTCCTGAATGCTGCTCATTAAGATTCAAAAGCACCTTGTGATATGTATAAATCTTAGGAGCCCTAGATTAAAGATGGATACCTGAACGAGAGGCGTGTGGAGTGATTCTCCAAAAAGGAGCACAGCAAGGAAATGTCAGAGCGATGAATGCCATGCAAATATTTTTCTTTCCAGTTCCTTTTAGACAATATCCCCATTGAATCCAGGGAGAAGTAAAACATTATATCCAATACTTATCTCACTCAAACTGACACAGAGATACTGAATTCATTGGAATTACGCTGACTTGCACCAACACAATAGCCAGTCCATCATGCTTATTCAAATGTAAATATTTCCCCCCTTCTTTGACTCAATCAGAGTTGTTTTCCACCTGGAGTATCAATAATGAAATATTTGATGTATTTATTTATTGTAAATTCTCGCTTTAATCAAGCGATTCTTCAGTGGACTTCATTTAGTGCTGAAGTGATGGTTTTACTGATGCTGCAGCATAAAGAGGTTGGGCAATTCCTGATTAATAAGTTTCAAAACGTCTAGAATGTGCAAGCGGAGAATCACTCTTAAATATACAGTCAGATGAATGACAGAGTATCTAGGCTATGCAGCAGATATAAGCATGTCAGTGGAGATCGTATTATAAGCTTGATCATTTTTCTCCTGTTTGCTGAGGAATCCACATGGCATTTACAGCAGAGGTGGATTTTAAGTGAGAATCCTCCTACCTCCTCTTAATGAGTTTTCCATTTATTGATATTTGCGTTATTCAAATCAGTGACAACAAGGTTAGAGGTTTCCCACCAGTTGTTGCAATAATTTGGCAAAGTTTTCAGAGAAGAGCTAAAGGAGTAAGAAGAAATAGAAGAAAAAGCAGTGCACAGGACTCAGAAATAATGGCCAATGGAGGATGAAGGCAGAGATCCTCTTTAATGCAGGAGGCAAGTGCCCCAAAGAGATTGAAAGAGATGAAAGGAAGGAAGTTAGAGGATCTGTAGTAACTAGGATTCTTCCTGGCCAGGGCAAGGAAAATTAAGGGTATCAAAAGACATAAAAGATGACCCAGACAGCAGAGAGCACACACTGGTGCTACCCAATCACAACACGGTGTATCACCAAGAAGAGCTCCCTGGAGCTCAACCTGATTGCATGTAGAAATATAAAACAAGGAGCAACCCTAAGCCCAGAGATCATCTCTGATGACAAAGTACCAAGTTGTGGAACTGAGACATTTGCACTTTTGACAAACACTATGTTTTCAACACACTCCTGCAAGGGTGCAGTTGTTCTGCAAAAGCAACTTCATCCTTTGAGATGGGAGGGAAGAGGAGTTGAATGTTGCCATTCCTTGGTGAACTCCCTTTGAGAGTCTTGAGGCTCCTCAAAATGTCCATTTAGTGGATAATATCAAAGGAGACCGAGGTTTTATCTTTCCAGTTGATTTTTTTTCAGAGGTTTCTTTTGACAGTGCGATGGTCTCCAAGAAAAACTCATTAAAAGTTTCCTCCTCAATCTGTTTCTACTGAAAGTCCTGACCCTTCTTCATTTGCTATAAATTTAGCTTTCGGACAGAATCTGTAATACAGCGAGTCACAGACAAACGGTTGGTATCGATGATGCCACATGCCATTTTGGGAGAAGAAGTTGTGATACATACAACGAGTATGGTAGCAGTGAACTAGCCACTTTAGCTATTTTGGTAATGCTGCTGGACAAGGTAAGATCATTTGGCAGTGTCCAATAACTTGCTTCCTTTTTGTGGGTAAGAGTCTAAGTCAGTCTCATCTTTGTCTTATCACAGCTCTTATAGCAGACTGATAAGGCAAAACTTGTGTGTCATATGGCCAAACTTTGTATTGCAGCAATCATCCCATTCCCTGTTTCCATCTCTTCTCCAGCTCAAGCAGAACAGAGCCCATGCATCATTAATTTATGTTGCTTGTCAGCCTTATCTGTCCCTAGGCATTTAAGACAGCAAAGAAACAAACTCTAAAACTGAAACACCACATAGACATAGTGGTACAGAGACACCGTCTCGCAGAAAGGGAGACAGGTTTGCTGGCTCATTAAGACTATTTTCCTAATGGGAGTTTCCTCCATGGTTTTCATCGTCTTGCTTTTCATCCATTCGGGTGAAATTTTAGCTACTCAATACAATCAGCCTGATTTTGAAGGCATTCTCACATATTGCTCCACTGCTTCCTGGTGGTTGAAGAAATTATTAAAGAATAAATAAATACTGCTAAGAAACCTCATGTCTAGTGTCATCTCCATCATCCCACTGTGTCCTGGCTTCTTGGAAGGGGTGGATTTGAATATGTTGAAAATGTTACAGGGTAGGGGGCTGAGAAGCACATGCATGTTGCTGTTAGCAAGCATAAACACACAGATAGACAGCTCAGGCTGACAGACACACCGCAACTGGCCCTCAGATCTCTAAGAGAAAAGATGAGAGTCCATCACTTCCCACCACTCTGTTAAACAGCAGGTGAACGGAAAGGACACGGAGAGGTCAAACTTTGCTCAACTCAAGAAATAATATGTATAAGGATGAAGAAGATAGTTTCTAGCTTCAAACTGCAAGGAGATGACTGATGCCACCTGAGAAGAGAGCAGCAAAGGCTCAACGATGCCAAGATAACACCCTGGCTGAGACAGAAGAGCCTTTAAACACATTTCTTGTGCAAGTCTGGCCAAAGCTCAGGGAATGGAGATAAGAGCCTCACGGGTGCAGAGGAGACCAGTCTGCAGCCGCAGCAAGTCCACAACAGCAGTTAAGTGAGGCAAAAGAGGAGTAGCTAAAAGCCACAGAGATTTCAGATCATTATCTCTGCTACAAGGCTGCAGTTGCTAAACCAGAACAGTGATTTCTGCCAGGTTAAGAGGTTTTAAAGACAGGAAAGTATGCTTCTACCAGGAGTCTTTGCTTTGCATTCATAACTTGCCAGTTATCCCAGAGGGTCCTAAATCACTGGAAAATTTTTCTGGTCAGGAAAAGAGATCTAAGGATCTACTGAGCCTATGCAATTGGATCACCATGGCATGAGCTGCAGGCTGGGTTCCTGGACCCCAGCATTGTTACTATTAACATGATACCTGGACTGCTGGGGTTTGAGGTAGACAACCCATGGGAGCTTTCCCCAGCTCTCTTGATTCCATTTCCTTAACACTCTCCAATTTAATCCAGAAGCATCCCACTCCTAGGATTGTGCATCATTTATTTCTACACATCTCTACTGACACAGTTTACCCTGGTAGGTAACAACTTTACTTAATCACAGCACAGCTTTGCTCTAAGGAGGGAGATGCAGCTGCTAAAAGGACTCTCCTCTCTTAACCTGCCTTCCCACTGCTGGAGTGTGGCTCTAGGGTGCTGGGGCTGCACTCACTGATTTTCAGCACACCAAGGGCATGGGACTGAACAAGAGCACGGATCAGACAGTGGCACAGGAACAGCCTCGCTGAGAGGGAACTTGCACCATTCACATCTCCTTGACAGGAGACGGGGCACGGTCTGGAGGAAGCTGTCACCACATGGGTCCTAGCTAATGTGGGTTTTCATACAGCAATGAGAGACCTTTTAGGCAGGATTGTTCAATTCACTGTGAACCAGAAGATGTAATAGATCAGGAAAGCGTGGGGAGGGGCAGAGGGGAAATAAGTGAGAGCATACAAATTAAAAAGCAGCATTTGAAATCTAATCAAATATTCCCTCAATTTACACACCACCCCTGCAGTGCTGTGCAGCTTTATTAGGTTTTTATTCCATATTCTCTTTTAAAGTGACATTTACATTAATTTACAGTACTAACATGAAGCCCTGTTTAAAAGCTAAGAGTTTTTGTAACTTTTTTTATTTTTCAGCAGCTCTCCCTGAGTTTCCAGCTGACTAATAAGGAGTCTTTAGTTTTATTTCATGTCTGCAGGAGTGGATCCGAAGTCTCTTCAAGGTGAGTTCCTGCTGTTTTTGTTAAATGTGGAAGGGAGACCATCTTGGTGGGGTCAGGTGGTAATTGGCTGTGAAGCAGAAATGTTCCAATCCCATAGTCCTCCATACTCCAAAGTGCATTTAGTGCCTGTAATCAGTGCTGGAGTCTATTCCAGCTTCAAATCCAGTGACCAGCTGCATTTGGAGGGGATGCACTGTCATCCAAGTGTCACACAGAGAGGTCTCATTTTGCTTTGAATTGGTGGGATTTCACTTGAGGTCAACACAGAGGGACCTGTCTGGAAAAATGGGGTGAGATTATGCACCCAGAATAGACGCGTTAAGGTTCATTTCCCATCATTTTCTTGGCTTGCTTTCTTTCCTTTCTTTTTTTTTTTTT
>WAAB01000301.1:0-28593 GCA_013389865.1 Piaya cayana
TGAAGTTGGTAGTTTTATTTTTTAAAAAAGCCAAACTTAACACAAAACATAAGAGCTGAAAGAGACAAATAGCCAGAGTCTTGGAAAAGCAAACATGAAACAAACAAAAAAGTATGAAAGTTCGCTGTATACACAATCCATACAGGCTCAAGTAAAACCAAGGGGTCCAGAGGACTGTCAGCCCTGAGAGCACTGAATGTTAGCTGCCAAATACTTTAAGTCCTTCTATTTCTTAAGCTTCATTAAATAATTTACTTGCAATGAGATTAAACAAAGCAGGAAATTATAGGGTTAAAACAATGCTGTGCAAAACAACATCATATGTCTCATCACTTAAAGACATGGTTTAAAGTTTGAGTTCACACTTAACTTCATCTATATTGCATTTAAGGTTGCACTAACAATTTTATATTTTACCTGGCTCTTTACTGACTCCATTGTCTGAACTGTGTTCTAACTAATCTTGCAATACAAATTGCTAAACAAAGAGTTATAGTTCTAGCAATTCAGCAATCCATGAATTTGGTCAGAAATTGTGACAGTGTAGCAGGCTGAATGCTAAGCTTGCTTCTCAAATGCCAAACACACCGATGTCTTTTATAAGGTTGATTTAACAAATGGCTGCATCATGTCTTTCTGATTTCACTGAACCATAAACTAAGCATCTCTGCTAGTAAACATATTAATGATTTAAAATTTACATGTAGTTGATTTCTAAATGCATTACATCTTTATACTGTATGGTCAGTAAAACCTGTCATATATCATTTAAAATTGCATAATCATCTACTTTTAACCTGCGAGTTGCCTACTATTTATCTGTAGCTTCAAGTGGAATCAGTACACTTTAAATCTAATACCTACAGTCACATGCCATAGCTCAGACAGCATCTGGGATTTGAGAAACTGCAAGATACAATGTTGAGATGGCAACACACATGGTGCTGCTTTTCAGAGAATATTGAATAGACAACATTCTGTCCTTTGTGCAAAAAAAACACAAACCCAACAACCCAGCATTTGTACTTTCCTGTTTTTACAGTGCTTCCTATGCAAGTTAAGTCAAGGGCAGCTCACGTGATTATTACAGCTCTCAAAATAATGTAGGTTTCACAGCAGTGCTGCAGAAGTCTTCATCGTTCTAGGGTTGTTTTGACCTAGACCAAGCTCTTTCAATTCTTCTGCCTCATTGTGAAACAAGTGAGGTTTTTTACCAGCTCTTGGGAGAGAAAATGGGATACATCACCTGACTTGGCAAAATTTCCTAGGGAAAAAGAGAAGCCAACTCTCCAACCAGAAACTCTTTTCCCTCTCCTACAAACTACCTGCTAAAATACAAAGGGCAGTAACAGCTAACAGGCAGGTGCAACACAATTTCTTTACCTATGATTGAGACCAGCATCCCTGCCTAATTTTAGGTCTCGTTCTCTATAGCAGTTGAGATCTAGGCAACTTGGGAGCAGTGCCCCCTCAATGAATGATTTTCAAGGGACAAGTAAATACATGGTCACTTGTGAACCAAAAACTTCCTTGAAAAGTTTTTATGAGTTCTTGGGAAATATGGATTTACTATTACCCAAAAATTAGTGTCCTTTTGAAGCATTCAGGTTTTGTTCAAAAATATCTGAACACACCACAACATCTAAACACATCAAGCAACCCTGTCTGCAGACCGAGATGAGGGCCAGATGTGCTTTGGCAAAACTTTGGGAGTTCAGGACATAACAGTCCCAACAGCTGAACTGGCAGATTTTTCCTTGCCTTATCCACATCAGCGAAGAGCCAGCTGAGGCCTGACTTCAATGGCTTTCAGCAGAAGGTAAAGTCCATACAGCAGTGGATGAAGAACTTCACTAGTGAGTGAGTGGACTCCCTTGCTACGCAGACAAGGTGAACACAAAGGTCCAAGACTGGCAGCTGGGTTCAGCCAAGCATCTGGATCACTAGAGGTCCACAGTGATTAAGTAGGTACAACATCAATCTGTGAAGTCAGTCTATAGGTCCTGGGTTCTGATCAACAGAGACAACAAGAGTCTCAAGCTTAAAAGCAGTTCTTAAAGGAAGAGTTCCAGGTTGTTGCTGACCTGACCTTTTTCACTATGGTTCTTACCAGCCAGCTGACCCTGAATGCAGACGGCTAAAATTCTAGAATATGGAGAGCACAGTTAGGGCCCTAACACACGCATACATACTCAGTGCAACCAACCCACCTAGGACAGTCATTCTGGCAGTGACCAACTCACTAGACTTTAGTTTTTAGTGCAAATCCATTCAAATTCAAAGTATTTATTTCCACTCCTTTCTAGTTCTTCTTGGCCTTGCACAAAAACCTAATAAAACCACATGCCAGGGATGTATGTAAAATAATGGAAGAATATAGTGATTTAATTATTTTTTACTGCTAACCCCAGAGACACTGCAAATAATTCTCTGGTGCAAACTGAATTCCAAATTCTTTCAAATGTCTTCCAGGCATTCATGGCCAGTCACCTGATACTAATTAGCTGAGATATTTTACTAATCTGTACTCAGCAAATGCTCTCCCTTTCACTAGTTAGAAAGAACATGTTGAATACCTTGTTGACTATGTCAGCTCTGCTCAAAGCCTTTCGAGGCAAAAGGCTTTCTGCAGAATTTTTGCAAATTATTTGAGTGCTTCCATTTTCTTATCAGAGAACCCAGGACAAAAGTGATATTTAGGAAATATGGAAGAAAAGGAAGGAGAAACGTTTCATGGCAGTGAATCAGCTCAAAGATATGTAGTGCTTAGAGACTCTGGGAATGAATATCCACGTAAAACTAAATTGAGGAACACCAAAGCTCCATGTCGCTGCTACATTCCAACAATCATGGCTTTTACTTAGACATTTTTCAAAGCACAGAACAGAGAAGTGTTGTGCTTCACTATGCAATCTCAACTGCTCCATGGTGCCATCGTGGTTTCTCCATGTCCCTCAATTAGATGATTACAGCCAGTATACAAACCAATATTCTCCCTTTCTTGCTTATTTTAGGTTTTTTTGCACACCAGAGAGTCACTGCTTAGAATCCATAGCACTTTGCTTTCCCTTACCCTCTTGGTTATTAAGAGCATCTGTTTTTACTACCCATCTTTATGTAGAACCAGATGTTCCTGTAGATACTGATCAACTTTGATGATGGCTGAAGCTGGTTAGAGATACATTTACTATTTATACACACACCCATCTTCCATGAAGATACGAAAACTTTTCAGGCAGGACTAGGGCGAGGAAAGACTATACTTGAGATTACTTAATCTTATAGTCTTTTTAATAAAAAAAAAAATTAAGGCAAGCAGTAGGTCACCCAACTGCATCTTGAATTTAACGCTGCTAAACAAAAGGACATATTTATCTTGTAACTTTACGTGTGCAAATAAATGCACAATCAGAATCAGTACTGCTTCAGCCCGAGTACACAAGCGCATCAAATCTCCAAAGTAAACTGTAGCTTATACAAATCCAGGTTTTTGCCTTTAGCTTACTTAGAAAAGGCTGATAAGTCTGAGGACAAAGTTTCTGAGCCCACTTAAGCCTATGCAGTCAAGAAAGTTCCTGTTTTGTCTTATCTCAGGGCAAAAAGTTACATTTCATGGAAGCCAATAATCAAGCATAAACACTTAACTGAAACTACAACTGAAACTAAAGAAACAACATTTTTCCTTTAGAAAACTTGACTGAACTAAGAACAAACATGAAAACTGCTTTAGCTAGGTTTTTAACTTGGTTCTGTAAATGTGCTCTCATGGTCTTTGTTCACCAAAGAAAACATGCAAGGGTAATGCTGAAACTAACAGCAGTCAAAAGAATCAGTGAACTTTACACATATCTACAAAACACTTAAGAAAATAAAAACGTTCCCTGCAAGAAAACTGGCACTACAGATTAAAGTTTTAGACTTGCCATGACACCTAAATCTGTTTTGTTACATGATCCTCTGGCTTCACAACAAGAACTATTAAGTAAAAATATCTGTAATAAAACAATTCCTTTTTCTGAGCAATCTGAAGTCTTGCTGACTGTTTCTGCACAATTCAAAGGGCTTTCACAAATGCTATCCCAGTTTATAGCTACACTCCTTGAAGTGACTGAACAGGTTGATAAAAAGCAGTACCACTCTACTTGAGTAGATGATACCAAGCCTTAAATCTTTCACCAACACTGCTGTTCTCATTAAAGAAATACATTACATACTTTGTGTCTAGATCAGTTGCTGTGAGTTGCTGAACTGCTCCTTCCCTCTGCCCAAGGATGTTCTTATTAGCTAGGAAGCATTATTTAAGCACCATCTATGCTACAAATGGGAACAGGAAGTAAAGAAAGCACATGCAGGATAACTTTGGCAACACCATACTCCAGTGAACACAAGTCTTTCACCTTCACAGACTGAAGTGACCAGTAAGCAAGATTTTATTTATTCTACTTTATAGAGAAGACTACATTTTTAATCTCTGTGCAGCTATTTTTTATCAGGTTCTTACTTTTTGGCAATGATCTAAATGAGAATTCAGGGAGAAGCAAGTCCCAGTTAGAACAGAGGGTTCAGGTTAATGACAGTGAGGTATTACGTCCCAAAGCAGCACGCAAGCTCTGGATCATGTGAGAGGGGAGCTATGCTGAACTGCAATAACTTATTTCCAGCTTCCCTCAGCCCCATGACAAAGGGTTCTCCCATCCTGCACGTATCTCTGGTTTCTGCAAGAACCACTACGAAGTAAAACATGAACAAGAACAGGCGATGGCCTTGCTCCTCCTCATACACATAGGGGAGATTGCAGCTCCCCTTTTGTTGCAATAAAAATTGGTTTTACTTATTAATGGTACAAAAAAATATTTTCTTCTCATACCCTACTCTGGAGACAAAGGTTCTAGGCAAAGGTGGTGACATTTCATCAGACCAGCTGATATAGCTGGGAGAAAGGACACCTCACTTTAGGCCTTTTCCCATATTACTTATTCTTAGGCCTCTTCAATCTCCCTGCTCATACACAAAGTAAATGAATGAAGGTTTTAAACCAAGAAATCAGAGCTTGCTTCAGAAACTTAAGTTGCTGGATTTGGGTAAAACTCTGAAAACTATCAACTTTCCCCCAAATTCTCCTGAAACAAAGATCATGAGTTCGCGCAACAAAAGATAGTCAGTAAGCAAATAAACTTGAAGCTATTAAACCGCCTCTTCTTGAAGCTTCTAAATAGCTCAGTTGATGTGGGTCAGTTGCAAAGTTAACCCATCCTAGGGGTACGTATGCTTTTCCTAACTGCTTTATTACTATTTCTATTCTTTTAACTGTTGTCAAGAAACAAAAACCTCAGAGACAGCTCCAGGCAGACCCCTTCAATGGTTCTCCCAAGAGGAAACTTTACTCGCTGCCTTAGAATTATATTGAAATTTATACTAATACTTTGTAATTACCATTTATAAATGCAAGATATGCTAATTTCCAGATGACTATCAGGGAAATACATTGAAAATATATCATACCACTGAATATTCACTTGGGAAAGTGAAAACAGACTTCAAGGAGAGGAAAACAATGTACAATAATGGAACAATCTTGCTGCAGAGGCAAGGTAAAGCTACCTCTGGATGACTGAGGAGATCTTATTTGGCTCAAATCCATCAACATCTAGGCAACATCAAAGAAACTGTAGTATATGAGAACAAATTTTCATAATGAAAAAGATCTACGTAAGCTTCAGGACTGTTCTATCTCAGCAGCATCAAACACTAGCAGGATTGTTTCTCTGCTCTGATTAAGAGCATACAAACCAGTTTCACAATGCTTCCTATCTTTATCAAAGGGTTTGTCCCCCAGTGAAAACAAGCCTGTAAAGAATTTTAGGAAAAGACAGGTTATAGCTAAAGCTAAATCAGAAACCTATTTTTTAAAAAAAAGGAGTGCTTCAACTAAATTGATCAAGGAAACAAAAGAGATGGTAAAACAAACACTACTTCTTGATATCATCAATAAGCCAATATGCATAGCTTTGCAAGAATATGTCACAGAAGAGGGACTGTCATTTCAGTGAACAATTTTTCCACAGAGCCCAGGCAATCAAAAAAAGACAACAGTGATCCCATATCAGCACATTAGCCAGGTTGATTTAAATCAGTCACCCTGGCCTTGAAATTCAGTCACAATCTATAGCCAGTGTTCCCAGAGCCTCTCAACAGCCTAAAAGATCAACAGCACCATACACTCAAACTGTAATTCTTCACTTTTATAAAATACATAATAAAACAAGAGGGGAAGAAAAAAACATTTATGCAAATGCAAGGTTTTGTTGCAGAAACTAGATCACAGCTGCCAAGGAGGCCAACTTCAGCTGCTGTTCTTCCCATCCCTCCCTGTTTGACTGTGGTGCGCCATCCAACCAACCTAACATGTTTCAAAAGCACTTCTCATTTCACTGATCAAATACATATAAAATAAGCCACCTGCCATGTGAGAAAATGACTAATGCTTGCATCTTCTGATCTCTTTGCTTCACCACTGAAGGAACTTTCAAACACGGTAGCATTAGTGTTTGCTGAAAGAAACTTGCTTTAAAAACAAGATTCAAAACCATATATTCTGATGATAAAGACCAAAGGTAAATCTGAGTAACTTACTACTGCTGCTGCTGTGGCCTCGTCTCCACCTACACAGAGAGAAGAAGCAATCTCCATCACGGACAAGTTTGTGGGAGCATCTGTAGTAGATGACGATCTGGGCCGACCTGATTGAATATCTTGGGCAGACCTCCTGTTGATCTGTGGGCTTCCTTTTGGAGCATCTGCCTTGCCCCGCCTGCTGTGCAGGCTTGTCCCTCTCTTCATTTTAGGTGGCACTCTGATCTGCTGAAGCACCCGGTTCAGAGCTGTGGGGTGGGTGGAGACACCATCAATTTCAGCACAGACGCTTTGGCTTTCCAAATCCAGGTCAGGCTCCAGATCAGCCTGAGCTTGCTGAACATCGTGTGGAGAAACTGACGACCTCCTGCGCTGATGCTGGAAAAGGTGCTTCAGGCCTTGACCAATCACATTAATGTTCTCCAAAGCATTATGGGTTATTTTGGATAATTTTTGCTCTGATTCATGTTGTTTTTTTGTCTCTTGATCTTGGGATCTGCCTCCAGGATCAGGGTCATCACACAACTGTTCAGTGCCAGAGGGCTCCATTGATGACACCCAACAGGTATATTTGACTATTCATACATAAATATGTCCCCTGTCTTTAAAAGGCTTGTGTTTTAAACAAAATGCCAAGATTGTCAACCAATTAGGTGTGCAATTGCTTCAAGAGTGACTACACATGCAGCTGTGCCACGGTGATCTCATGCTTATCTAATGTTAAACAAAAGAGTCATTATTATACATCCATGCAGCAAGTAGTGGGTTAAAAAAATCCTGTGTGCAAAACATGCCATTAACAAAACAAAATACATCAGTTTTCCAAGCATCCTTCCATGTGGTATTAGTTGCATCTAGGCTGTATGCAGAAGCCAAAGCTTGTATGAGACAAGTCATTCATTGCCTAGGGAAGAAGCCCAGCACAAAGGGTATAGGAAAACAAGATGGGTAAAAAAGCTGTTCAAAAGGGGGAGAAGCAAGGAGAAACCAGTGGGGTTTCGTTTATTATGAACAAGCCCATAATAATATCTAACAGAACATGAGGTTAAACTTCTGTAAAGCATGTTAAGTCTCTCTGGCAGAATTAATTTTGTTCCTTGACAAAGATCTGATAATTTGTGCTTCAAATGTAATGTCTGCTCTGCCTACCTGGTTTTCCTGTAGGACGCCTAACTTCACAGTATTTAATATATGCAAGAGAACACAACATTTCCAAATCAGTTATGCATTTCCAAATAGTAAGAAATGGCTTATTACTGCCAACATCTGCTGATGGCACTGAAAATTAGATGTGAAAATCTGCCTTCAAGCAAGAACGGGCAAGTGAAATGGTTTCAATTGGCACAGCCTTGTCCATAGATCTCAGAGGAAACAAAAATGCCTTTTTAAAAGTAGATTAAGCAACAAATCTGAAAGGGAGCAGCATAGTGTATGTGTAGCTCAGTCTCTAGCAGTGGAAACATGCAGTTCTTCTCCAAGAGATCTCAACTTTACCTATCAGCTGGGCTCAGGCAAGAGTTGGTTACACAACATTGCAGCTGAGCACTTATATAGCTACAAACTATTGGAGAAGTACAAGGGAACCAGGAAGGGAGGAAGGACATGGTATCTGAAGGAGTTTCACATCAGCACCATGAGATCACATGCTCAGAAGCTGATCACTGTTTTCTTGCAGGAGAAATCTTTGATTAGGTTTCTATAAATACAGAAAACAGATCACAGAGGTCTACCTCAATCTTGGCAGAATGCAGCCCGTGCTTTAAAAAATATTTTATTTGAAATGCAACATATGTTTGGGATTTGAGAGCATTCATTTTTATCTTTAAAACAGCTGCAGAAACATAATGCATTGAGGTTACAGTTAGAGCACTCTCGATTTTGTGCATCTGAAACCTGACAAAATGGGTTAAACAGATATTCCAAAATGCTTTCCAAACTGGTATCCAAAAATATCAGAAGAGCTGCCTCACACTCTCTTTTTTTCAAATGTCGCTGCTATCAGCTGGAGGCAAGACAAAATTCAGTACTTACAAAAAAGCAAAACACTGAAACCATATCGGATTTTATCTCAGTACTTTGAACATGTATAAGCATTGACTTTAAATATATTGGTCAGTTTAATCAATAACACATTAAATGCAAAGTAATAAACTACATCCCAGAAAAACATATTTACCCATCCTCATGCAGAAATTGTGTGGCAGAATAAAAAAAAAAATCCAACCCATCTTTCATATTTACCTACTTAACACTTTCTTAAATGATTTCAAGTGCCTTTATGACTAGTATTACACTTTGACTTTTGAGCTTCTTTCTTTTTCTCATGTAACTGGCTTTCCAGAAAGGTGAATTGCAGGTCTCCACACAATTAAAGGGTTTTTTTGGGAAAAAAGGTAAAACCAGATTTTCCTTTTCATTCAACAGACCAAATGGTTCAGTGAACAAAACTCACTGGATAAAAGGAAGAGTCACAGAGTTATTTGGCATATAAAGTACAAACCTGACAGCTGACCCATAACTGCCGTTTCATTTTAGTTAATTCCCTCAGTATTCATTTTTAGAGTCAGGGCTTAGTGAGGAGCTGTAATTTTTTTCAGAGATGCCCGATGCACTCTCTAACCAGTATTTCTTTGATCTCCTGCACACTTTCTATCTGGACAGCTGCTACTGCTGATCTTCAAGAACGTCACTTCAGTCTAACCAAAGTTCCATGCATTATCTGCTGGAAACCCTTAACTTGCTTCAGTTAGCCCTGTGGCAATTTCCAGACCAATCTGAAACAAATGAGTCTGCAGTTAGCTCACACACTCCCAAGGACAGCATCCTGATTCTGTGACTGACTTCTGAAATTACACTCTTAAGAGGCTCCTACAGGAAGCTTGGTGGTCATCTGCCTGTTCTTATTTCCATATGAGTCTGTTGTGAGCCCGAAAGATCTTTTAAAGTTGCATGTCTGCTACGAAGATCCTTAAAACTACTTATTTGCCCTAGTATCTACTTTGGGGAAAGAAGTACTCATAAATGTGAATAACTGTGAATCAGCAGAATTAATTATCACATTTATTTGCATTAGGATTCCAATTTAGCACTTGTTTTTCTTCCCCACTCATAACAACCTTTGTATGCTATTTGAGGGAGGAAACCAAGAACTTTAAAGCATGAAGTTCAAAACCATATATTTCTTATTCATACAAGGATATAGTACAACAGGGACAAAATTCACAGTTGCATATACAGCCACACTCAGTAGACGTTATAAAAATATTACATCCCAGAACGTGTTAATTTAGTCCTTCATTTGTGCAATTACTTCACATAGCACTTGAAAACAAAACAGTTCAAAAGGAGAAACTGGCAAAAAACCAATATCAGACAACTGTGAATATATAAACTAGTACTTGCCTCCATCACTTGCCCTTTAGCATGGCTGACATACAGCAGTCCCTCCACTGAACAAAACTGCAAAAGAAATTGTGTATGAGATGCAATTCTTGGAAATGAAAGGAAAGATGTATGCAAACAACAAATCAAGCATGGTTCCAACTTCTAGATCAACCCACCCCCACCCCCCCATTTAAATGCAAATACCCCTGGGAGCTCCTATTTTAAACTCTTTCAAATACCTGAAGGGATACAAATATAACTGCAGTTAAAACTGAATCTTACAAGTTAATCAAGAAGCTCTTGTGCAGGAATGTTTTCTCTTGGGGTTTATGGCCACCAGTATGTGCTGAAAGCACTGCTATATTTGAGGGCTCTAGCCTACAACAGCAGACTGATTCACACAGATTTTCATTTCTCCTCCTATTTAGTGATTCAAATGTTATGGGTACAGGTCAAACAGCTCACTATTGTTTATCTGGAGTTCACCTAAGAACGCGAGAACTGTGAGCACTTTGAAACACGAGCACCTTTTAGTTCATTTCACAAGGAAGCCCCTTGTCACCTTGGCTGAATCACTACTTGTGTGCAACAGCAGCCTCTGCCAGGAGGCCAACAAAACCAACCCATCTGCTACAGCACTAATCCCTGCACAACACCCTGCCCTAAAGACAGACACCTACACACTGAGCTTGACTGCGTGGAGACTTGGCCATGGGTCCAGTCACAGCCCTCACACAGAACAAGGCTGAAGGATTCAAAGGTTTCAGTCCAACCTAAGCAAAGCACCCCACTCCCAAGGACAGCATCCTGGCGGTGCTACCCTTTCACAAGAGTATTCCAAGGGTATCGAAAGATCTGTTTAAAGTTCCTGCGTCAAGGCCAAGGTAAGGTCAGATGCTTGCTAGCAGAATACAGAGCATGGCAAGAGAGCAGCTGAGAGCAGATACAACAACCACATTTCTCTAGCCAGACTCTGAAACTACCCAAACTTCCCAAAAGGTGATTAGTTACTAAACTAGCTCTTCAACACAGGGATGGAAGCTTCAGAGTAAGACTGCACAACTGGGACATTCTGACTATTTTATTACACGCCAGATTCCCACCTCCAAGAAGACAACAGAGATAAAGAAAATGTTAATCAGAGGCACCAAAGTGGGATGCCAGAGTGTGAAGAAAGCGATGACAGCAAGTATGAAGAACTTGGAAATATCAATGAACGCATTTTTTGAAACAGATCTTGACAGAAGAAATGATAATACATTTCTACAATAGTATGATTGGAGAACTAGGCACAACGTGTGAAGCATTGTTAAAATACGAGGTGCTGCTAACTTAACTTCACAGCTCTTCTACTTGCCTTTTTTGGGGGGGGTTTTGGGGGTTTTTTGGGTTTTTTTAGTTTTAATGTTATTTTTTATCTATAAGAACTGTAAGAGTTTTTGCCAGTGAGGTCTCCCTAGATACACCCCATGCACTATGAGACCCTGCAGGGCAACAGATGCTTTTGACTCAAATCAATTCTCAGGTTTCATACTGCAGTGTCTGCTTTCCAGTGCCCACAGGTGGGGTTTGAAATGCAAGGTCATAAAAACTACTTGTCTTTTCTCCCTTAGGAATCACAGCCTAGAATGACATACAAATCAAACATCCCATTTTCTGTCAGAAGCTCAATTTTTTTTCCTAAACTTTGAAATCTACTCAACTGAGCTAACAAAAATTCCTTCACTTTCCTGTACTCAAGGGCAAACAGACGATCATTGGTTGTGGGTTTGGGGTTTTGTTGGTTTTTTTTTAAAGCATAATGGCTCTACAGCATTACTCAGCATAAGCTAATCCATTTACTTAGCATGAATTCTACACATACCCATAAGGGAGAACCAGGAGAGGCAGAATAAGTCAAGTATTGCTGGTGATGTTTTGTTCCAGGCAGGTAGATTGTCTATAGAAAGAAATAGTTTCTTCACACTCTTTCACTTTTCTTCACCAAATACTTTGTAATATGAAATTTTTTTAAAATTGCCAAGAATCAGAAATCTGAAAAGCCCTTGGCCCATTTGATTTCAGTTCGACTTTATTCAAGTAAAAGCTTACTCTAAATGGATCAGTTTATTAAAAGTTCCTTCAAAACCACAGTTATTGGTAAATAAAATGAACTCTCATCAGCAACTGAAACCCAGCTCAGTCCTGACTTAACTACAAGTGGGATACTTGTTACAAACAGTACAGAGCTGTAGAAATACGGAATAAAAAGGTGTTTGAGAGAGTCATAAAGGTTAGAAAAGACCTCTAAGACCATTAAGTTCAACTGTCAGACCAACACCACCATGTCTTCTAAACCATGTCCCCAAGTGTCATGTCTACATGTTTTTTGAGCACCTCTAGGGATGGGGACTCTACCACTTCCCCTGGCAGCCAAGGGAATGTAACAGAATAGAAAAGATTCTGCCTTTTTATAGAATATTTCAAATATCTGTTATTTATGCTGTAGCTGAACATCTCAAACCCTTAACATTAATGCCTACGTACAGTTGCCTAAGGAACCCTCACTTTTTTTTTTTTATTCCATAATCACTAATCATAAATTTGCAGTCCACAGTTAACAGGGATCTTAGGTTGGAGATGCTTCCCATTCCTCCTATTTGGCAAAAGTAAAACATTTTTTTCACTTGCTTGAGGGTAAGAATGATTTTTATTACGAAACAATCCAGATTAGTTTGAGAAATCCCAGATTATTTCAGAAACACGTCCCAAAATGGATTCTTTGTCAAGGCAAGCAGTGTAGCAAGAAAGACTAGAGGGGCAGTAGTCATATACTGGAAAATCACATACTGTGGGAACTGTGAACCCTAGCAAGTGATTTACATCCACGGGAAGATTTAAGATATTTTAGAAGCATTGCTGTTCAGCAGCAACAAACAGCAGAGCAAATAAGGATAGAAAGCTCTGGGTGTTCACAGCTAATCTTGTCAGAAAAAGGAACTCATAAGAAACCATAATGGGTGTAAAATTCAATGGGACTGTGGTTTGGAAAACATTCAAAGAGGAAGATAAGAGTAGCAGAGAAAATAATTTGAACCCAAAACTCCCCAACTGGATAGTGGAGGAACAGGTATATTTAGCTATTATAATGTAATAGAACATTTTTTTTTAGTCAGAGTGGAGAAATGGGGGCAAGAATGGAAGAAAAAGACATCAAAGAAATAATTAAATGCAAATAACATACATGAAATGGCAGAATATGGGGGGGGAGTGGTAGGTCAGAAAACAATACTGTTGTTAGTGCAAAGTATACCTGTAGTTTTCCAGACAATTCTTCCATCCCCATCAAAATTCACCCAAGAAATTATTTCCTGGAATTCTAGTGAATCCACGAGAAAAAACAGGGAAAACACACACACACACACACACACACACAAGTAGCCTCCCAGCTGGCAACAAACCTGACACTGACAGTGCTCTATGCAGGAACAGAAACCGAGAATGGCTGAAGAGCAAAGTGAAAGACAAAACCAGAAAGACTCAGCATATAGTGCAGCTGGGAGATTAGATTAAATTAAAAAAAAACAAACCAGAAACCAACAGCCTCAAGTATGTGTAAAGCAAGCCAAAATTCTATTGAGTTTCTGAATCTAAGAAAAGAGGAATAGCCCAAACCAAGCTACTTCTGATGAAACAGTAAAGCGTAGCAGGTGGCAATGCCCTATGGAATTCATTGAATTAATCCACAGTGCTCTGGATAAGGAGTCCACACCATTCAATACAGTGAGAAAGGCCACACCAGATAGAGAGAAACTGCCTCTTTAATAGATGCAAGGGACATAGGGCAAAGCAAGGCCTACAGCCTGTTTTTTTTAAGACAACTATACAGTTTCTCCCTGATGATTTCCCTAAACCCTCCAAACTATTCCCAACATTATCCAGAAGTCAAGGAGGAAGTCAGCTGAACAACGCCATCTCTGCTATCCTCACTCTCCTTTCTCACACCACAGATTCAGCAGGAACTCAGTTTGATGGGTAAAGTACAGGCTGAGAGACTGGAGGCGAACCCAGCTTTGTCAGCCCTGTCTTGAGCAAGTCAGCCCCTGTGCCCAGTACTTTCCTATATGCAAAATATGAACAACCCATCTGGCTGAAGAAGAGAGGAACACCGAGGGTAAGATCAGTGAAGAATCTCAAATAGAACACTTTATAATGGAGCAAACCACTTGGGATTCCTTTGGAGGCAAAGGCTACAGGTATCAGGTAAGAGTAACAAACTTACAATGCCAAGCTGCTGAATTTTATAAAAGCAGACAACTGTATTCTCTTGGTAAAAGGATTCTTTAAGTCAACTGATGCATGCAGTACAAACCAGTTCTGTTCCAGCCCCACAATTATACAATAAACAACAGGTCACTTGTATGAATACAGAAGAACACAAAATCTTGCTCCTGAACACTGTTAAAAAAAAAAAAAAACAAGAGGCTAGCAGTGTGCTTATGCATTAATTACTCAATCATTACCAAGGAGCAACCTAAGACCTTTAAGATATTCAAGGACAAAAATGGCACTACGTCTAAGTCTATACAAATCATAAGATGTAACCTCTCTCCTAGAATCCTCACAAGCCTAAATTAGACTTACACACTCCATCCACTCATTTGTTAGGGGTGAGTAAATTGCAAGGAAAAGGGAATAGAAGCAGATCCCTGAGGTCACTCAAGAAGCATTAAGAACTGTCCTCTTCTCCAGAGCAGAAGTGGAGAGGAAGGGAGAGTCATCTTTCCCCCAGCCTTCCCCATGCACATTAACCAATGGTCATTCCAAAGAGTTCATCAGCAGAAGATTTTATGCTTTGGGATACCAAATACCATCATTTCTACCGCTGCATACATTAGTGGTTCACATGCCCGTACAGGGGTAGCATGCACATAGACACACCAGAAGATGATTTTTCAACATCAACCTCTTTTCAGATCCACATATTGTTGAAACAGTTCCCTCTTACAACTTTTAACTACTGCTGATCAACAAAATTAATGCACACAGTTTTTTGTTCCTGAAAGCTCAAGTATCAATCCTGTAGATAGGAGAAAACTGCACTCAAGTCACAGTTGAGCAGATACCAAGCACCCTCTTAAGTAAAAGATCCCTTTCTCCTTCCTACTGCTTTCCTGAATATACCCACATCAGAACCACACATCTCTGATATCACCCATGGGCAACCTCTAAACTACTGCTGTCCTGTAAGAAGTATTGCTTATTGACTGCTGTGAATATAAAGACCAATGGTTCCTTTGCAAAGCTAGAAGTTCACAGTGTAAGGACCAGACACACAAATATTAGAGATTACCTAATCTTCATTGTGTATTAGGAAACTGCAATAGCTTAAAGTTGAGTGACTGGTTTTCAGAAATCTCTCTACTGCTTTACAATGTAACAAATTGCCACTAAAATATTTGTCATCCCTCTTTGAACATTCCAGTAATTCAGCTGTCTCATTCAAAGCTATGAAGTGAGGCCAAGACTTTTCTAAAATTAAGAACTATGCAGAGGTACCAATACATAATCATTAAGTATTTGGTGTATGCCATAAACACGGCATGAAAATCAAAACAAAATATTTCATCTGTATTTCTATAGCACGTGACCTGCAAATTTATTAGAAGACTTTCAGGACTGCTGCGGCATCCCTAACGGTCTGACTGTGGTGCAGTGTTACTGGCTCCACAATTTAGCAGAGCTTCTTGCTCTTCCCCACAGAAGGCACTGGTTATCTTTAAAGCACTTCCTTCACCTTAGTGCATTTCTTAGCAACATGAAGTATTTATAATGTTACATTATAACAACAGGTGAGCAGTCTACAAATTTACCCTTGGAATGGCCCTACATTATGCTGAATTATTAATACTTCCCCAGTTTTCAGATGAAAATAAACAAGCATACAAAAGTTAAGAAGCTGCCTTAAGGTTATGTAAGGCTTCTGGAGCAGAGAACGAAACCCAAAATTTATCATTACAAGGTTCATGTCATACCTACATGATCTCTCACTGCTGCCACCTTCCAATTCACTTACAAACAGCTCATGGACAGTACCCTGTCTGGAATCTACCAAACACACTTAATTACCTTTTCCTGGAAAAGGCTACAAACAAGCTATTTTCCACTAAATTAATAATACCAGAGCTTCAAGAAAGCTAAATCAAGGTTTAACTTTGAAATATTTAATAAAGCCTTCTGATTTTGCCAACAACTGTAATTACATCACACACATTTTCTAGAAATTTTTGTGTGTGTGTACTTAAAAGTTCCGAGACAACGTTGAAAATGGAGCCTGCAGGTATTTTATAAGAAGAATAACTTTGACAGATCTGAGTATATGCAAAGAATTTTTATAAGGACCATCTGTTTTACTACACATGAGGACAGCTGCATACTAGCAAGTGTTTCTTTTTAACAAGATGGACTAAAAAAATCAGTAGTTTCACATTGTGTCCACCACAAGTATGTACACTGGAAGAAGTTACACAAGGTGGCAATTTATGCCTGTGCAGTTTGCCAAGGGATGAGGACAGCTGACACTTTGACCTGATTTAGTGGTCTGTTTCAGAAAAGCCACATCCTCACATACTCTTTTTCTAAACCAAACTGAAAGGAAATCCAAACTGTAGTGTTTCCTTAAGAACTACTCTGCTTTTTGCCAAAGGGGAAAAAAAACTGTAACCATGCTTACGTGTTCTACAAACCAGTCAACTGCATAGTCAGAATTGAGTGTTTCACTGCAGGGCATCCAAAGGGGCCATCTCCAGTGACCATTCTAGCAGGGATCTGAAGCTGGCCTTTCACAACACAAGAAGCACAACAGAAATAGAACTGAATTTCCAACCTCTCCTGCCTCCTTGCCCCATTTTCAGATCCACGGCATGACATACCACTATTTTAGCTGTTTCCAGGGCTGCGGTGTGAACCAAAGCAAAATTATTAACTCTGCTTTGGAGGAAAATGGGATTGGGAAAATAATTTGCCCACAGAGCCGATTAACAATTTTGGGGTTAAAGAAGGAAGGCAGCACAGACACAATGCACGACTGCTCCAAAATGGTGTTTTCAAAAACCTTGTATCTAAAGCTATGGCCACAATGGCTGGAGAGACAGGAACTCATGTGAGCTTCAGTAAGTACTCAGGAGGAAAAAAAAAATTAAAAATAACTTTTGCAGTTTAAATACTTCATTTTGTAAACAGAGAATCTATCTTCCCTAAAGGAAAAGGGTGAAGAAGGATTAAGTAAATATTCAAAATACTGTGTCTTTCACTAAGAAAAGATCTCTGCACGTATGTAAATAAGGAACAAATAGACCAGAATTATGAGGAGACAGGTACTGGCTAATACTCCCATTAGCAACAAGTCATTTTTTTCACTAGATGCCTGCATACACTCACAATTTGAAGCTGGAGCTCATAACTGAGTAGACAAACAAGGAAGATTTGCTTATTAGTTGCAGATATTTTAATAACATAACTTAACTCATCAGTGAAGCATGTGGTAAAGTCATAAGCAATTGCAGCACGATTATCAAGGACTTGAGCATAGAAAACAGTGACACAGACATCAGTCCCAGGCGCACAGCCCAAAACAGGCAGCACTGGCTGGGTCCATCCCAGCTGCCTGAAGCAACACACCCTAAGGCTAAGAGCAAAATCAAAGGGAAGTTAAAAGCCCCACACCCCAGAGGGTGGTAACGGTGAAAATCAGATATGCGATGTTCTGTGAAAAAAGCATAGGAACAGACAGAAAACATGGTCACCAACACAATCTGCTCCCCTCTAACTCAAGAGATGGGAAAACCTTACGCAGACCATGACAAGGAAAAACTGCTACAGCAACACACTCGTGTCCATCTCATTTTAAATGTACCTTTAAGCACTAAGTCACACTTGTCAAAACAAGCTGCTGTTGTTTGAAGAAACTTTTCACTACTGCAGGGATATACAGCAGAAGCATGTTCCAGTTTCACCACATCTGATATAACTGTTCCATTAATGGGGTTAAAACAAAAAATAAAACCCTACTTTCAAACACCAAATGAGTTCTACACATGCAAAAGTGAAAAGGAGTAACTCAGTTCTTTTTAGCTTCCTCCTCTTTAAAGAAGTCTTCCACTGGAACATATTTAGCTCCATGAAGCATCTCAAAGGTTTCTGCGATAACTTGTACTCCTACCATCCACTTTTGCTATTAACATTTGCATTATCTGGATCAGTCTTCAGCCTCTAGAAAAACACAGCATTACTAGGCCATGTCAAACATTTTGGCAGGACCTTCTCAGAAGAGGAAGAGGTTGGGGGAAGAGATCAAAGCTGCTTTTATCCTCACAGCCTGTCTGCCAGGAGATGCTGCCACTTTCAATGTGTCAAAGCTGACTCAAATGTCAGGAACAAGTGAACCACAAAGTGGCAATATAGGTATTTTCGTTCTGTTTCCAAGAAAAGACAAAAGGTTACGCTGCAGCTATTACAGGCATTTGAGAGACTTTCAAGCATGACAGTCATAAAAGAAAGAAAAGAAAAGATGGCCTCTCATACAAACTCCGAGCAGATTCCTCTGTGACAATGCCAGTACAGAATCTGGCAAGATTTAGCACTTCTAGTTCTAAAAGAAAGGTTTATCCAAACTCAGAGTTATAAGAGGGTTAAAGCAAATTAAATTAGCCAACTTGTAAAGAAAGATATCTACCAGCAACCCACGCTACATGCAATTTTAACATGTGCTTTTAGCCCTGAATTTTGTAAAGTATATTTACAATGACTTGTGAAAGAAGAAAGTAGAACTAACCTGGCACAGAGTGGTGAAATACTCCTCCTGATGACTCAAAACCAGTACTAATTCTCTGATCTTTCAGAAGTGTTGACTCAACTTACTGAGACTAAAAGACAGATCGAACGGATTTTAATTTTGGCTCAGTAAAATCATGCTTTTCCCATTGATTCTGGTGCTCTTAGTGCTGGGTATATGAAAGCCTTCCACTAATACTTAGCATCAAATGAGTTACAAAGTAGGAGTTTGACTTCAAACTGTTTACAACTACTAACTGAAACCATATTCAGTCCCAAAACAGGCAAAAGCCTGCTGATCCAAAACACCGACAACCATCCCCAAACTGCAACCAGATCTTTAACACATCTGCTCTAAACACTCGACACAGCCTGCGAGGACCTACCAGTAAAGGACTACCCTATCCACACCTCCTCACCTACAGCTGTGCTTAAGAATCTGCTAGCAGCTGCCAACAGACATAATGTGATTTTAATTTGACTCATTATAGCCACTTCTCCAAGTCTCTGGTAGCTCAAGCACAGCTAGAGACAGGGAACAATATAACTGAGTACAATGTACCCAATCAGGTGGAAACACGATTCCTTGTGCCTCAGGAACACAGCTGAAGCAGAGGAAGCACCTGTCCTGAAGCACACGGGCACGCTGCCAGGGTTCTTCTACAGTGCTGAGGAAGTAACCCAATGTAGCTGCAACTTCTCAACACAGCACAACAGCACCCATTTTGAAATCTAGTCCACAGTAGCTGTAAACACAACTGTTACCACACAGGAGTTGATTCCCCCACTTTGTTCACTAAAAATGAACACGTGCATTCCAAGCATGCTAAGGTTTATTTTACTGACTATTCTTGAGAAGACTTTTGAAAGGAGTAAAGGCCTACACTTTTTGGACTTAAGCAATAAGAATACTGATGTCCATCTATGGCCCTTTTCTTCTAGTAGACCTAACTATGCCTTTTGAGAGAGACCACACACAAATTGCACAAACAGCACAGCTAGGCAGCCACGCTGCCAGCTCCGCAATATCCACCTCCACATCCAACTGCACAAAGACAGTAGTTAACTCTGGGATTTTGGTATAAAGAAATTGAGCTTGATGACTTGCTTGCCAATGGGAATCAAGCAGTCATACATTTAAAGCCTCAGCCAAAATCAGAATGTTTCCTCCCACAGTGATGGCAGAATCCATATGAAAAAAAAATCCACAAAATCTGCATCTAAACCAGCAGAAAAAGGGAGCAGAATTGTCTGCTTTCTGCAGACCTGCTTTCCAGCCAGCTAGGCCCCCAGCATGTGTACAGGTACTCAGGGTGGCTCATACAGGGTACAGCCCCTGCTACACAGCGTGGTTCCTCCCCAGATGAGGAGCTTCAAACTTCCCTTTGCTGAATGTCAGGAGCTTCCTGCCTGCCCGCAGTTCAGTTATCGATTAATTTCTTAGAACTCTCAGGAAACTGAAATTAATATTTCCTACATCGTTTCAGCTTTGAATCTCAGGGAGCTTTCTGTCCATCACTTCTTCCAGCATTAATGGTCACAAATGTTTGAACGCTCTTATAGGTGAACATCTCCCCAAGTGATTAAAAAAGGTAAAATTGAAGAGAGACAAAAATAAGGCAATGAAGATTCAAATGAATTGGCCCTTACACACTGGAAACAAAATTTTTGGAAACAAATTCTTAAACCTGGAACTAGGAGGAAGGAGCCAGTCTGCTCACCACAGTCTCAATATTTCTCCCAAGCATGGGAAGTCACAAATTTTGGAATGTCAGCCTTCTTTTAGAATTTGTGTCTTTAAACTTTGCTTTCACTGCCACCTTTGTCTCCTCCAGGATCTCTTGGGGTGTTAGATGGAAGTTTTGCAGCTAAATAGTGCAAGCTGGCTCTTCCTTAGCAACTGCCATATTAACAGAGCAATACCACAACAGAATTTTATAGATGCTGCACTGGTGACAAACAATAAGGATTTCTGCAGTGACATCACCAACAAAAAAGGATGAAGAACAAATAATTTGAGCAGCACAGATGCAGCTACATAATGGATATTGAAATGCCACAACAGTAGCTGTTGACAGGAATTCTAGCATTTTTTTTTAAAATAAATAAATCAATCGGTAACTTCAATTCCAAAACCCCAAGAAATGAACTTTAACCCATGAGAGTAAAAAATGCACATCTTTTTCATACCAATATTGCATCTGGTCATAAAATATATTAGTAATCTTTTCCTTCATTCCACAATAGGTTCCTTCCTTCCTTTGGCATTTCTGTTCTGAAAGAAGTTGTTTTGAAATTTAAAGTCAAACCCACTTAAGATCAAGTGTCCTCAGGAAGTCCCAGTCTCAGTAAATATCATTTTTCACAAAATATCTATCAAGTATTCTCCACCACCACCAAAGGACCACTTGCTGTCTAGACATGCATGCTACAGCCACACCATGAGCTGCAGAGTTACACAGAACAAACTGCCTTGGGCATTGGAACAGCCCAATTGTATTACGCACCTGCAAGCAGATGAAATTACTCTGCCAGTCCAACAATGGTGCCATCCAATAATAATCCTGCCTTTTACCATTATCCACAAGAGCTAGTAAGAAGCTAATGTTGAACTAGGAGTACTCAACAAATGACTGCTGTTTGTCTTCTCCTGAGGGACTGAGTAAGGCTACAGCCCCTCCGTCTGTTCACATGCACCTGCAGGACTTTCTCACAAACTAAGAGTAGAGGCTCAGGTGTCAGCAGAGCGCAGTGGTTCTCAACCTAAAAGCCACCATCCTCAAAGCAACTGTACAAGGTTAGAGACAGTGACAGTTCTTTCCTTTTCGACACACAGTCTTATCTTTTCAAAGTCTCATATAACATGACAACAGAACAGAAAGCTCATGCTATTCTAGCACTTCCTATATAACCTTGCACAAAAAAGGTGGGTCAGTTTAGCAGTCACCACCAGTTACTGGAGTTTTGTAAATTATAAACATTTTTTAATAAGGTGTCAATTTAAAAGGGTAAAGATCCCCCTTTAAATTCCACAACCATCAGTGTATACAGCGATTCTCACATGTGTGCATTGTTTTATTTTGTGACCAGCAGAGACTGCCTGAGGAGACCAAGCCTAAATCCACTGTTGGTACAGCTTCATACTCAACACTAAACCAGCTGAAGGCTGTCTGGAGTTATCTTCACAAACACACAAAAAAACAATGAGAAAGAGCTAAAGTCATTGGACTATAGACTGCTTCCTTTGGGTGGAAGCTTCTAATCTGACCTTCTAACTCAGCAAAACTATCTAAAAGAAGCCGAAGAAAAACTTTTACTTTGTGGATAAAAATCTTAGTTCATTAAAGCTGCAAAAATGAATGAAATTATTTCCTTGTATACCTGAATATCCACAGTTGTGAGGTTTTATCACTGAGCTGTAAGGACATGTATTAAGTGCATCATCACATCTAAAGACGCTTGTCCATTAATGACCTAGAAGTACCCTATTACCTGGAATTTCTTTTTAAACTACTTAGAGATGAAGGGTAACTTAGACCACAGTCAGATGAGCCCAAACAATCAGCAGCCAGCTACACAAATGTTGCTTCCTTTGTCAGCCCCTCTGTTCTGCCAGCTGGCTGTTCAATTCCCTAAATGCTCTTTAAAATTATCTACATTTTAAGAAAAACTACCTATGGACCAGAGAGGAGGGGGCCAGGAAAAAAAGTAAGAACATTTTAGCAGCAATCAAACCCCATATCTGTTCTCCAAATAAGAATTTGTCGTATTTGCTGTTTACATTAATATTTTAAGACCTCCTTGGGCAAGCTTTCTAGAGAATACACACAGCACACTCAGAGTAGAGAGTAGTGGGAGCCTGTTTTCAGCACAGGCGACCTGAAGTCAATAGTTACTGGAATCAACCATGAAAATGGATGCGTTCCCAGCAAGTGACAGATGCCAAAACAAAAGAAGCCTCAGTGGGCATGTTTCTTTAGGAGTTCACAAAGCTAGTAGAGTTTAGTAGTTAGAATTGGACACTGAGGTTAAATCCAAGCTGATGTGAAAAACTGCTGGATGTCTTCAAGTGACTCCAGGAGGGTCATCTGCAACATACACATAAATATTGCTTTTTTTTTNTGTGTCAGCTAAAGCAAACTCTTTCTAGAGGTCAACACTTGAGATATTCATCAAGGAGCTAAACCAACACTTAACCAAAAACCACTTGGATTTTTTTTTCTTCTCCCACAAACCAGAATTGGACCTGAAGCATTTAAAGGACTTGGGTAAACCAGAACCCAAACTTATTATTTCAGCACCACTAACCATCTGAAAACCAACATCTGCAGCAAAGGGTGACTCGCATGGAAACTGCTCTGCAAATCAGCAGGAAGCTGCCTGTCACAGCCTCATCATCCTCACCACACACAACACACTCTCATTTCTCTGCCCTGGGACGCTCTGCAGACCAAGCACTCAAACTTCTTACAAGGTGCTCAGCGCAAACTAACCAAGCTTTTCCCATTATGAAACAGCTCATGTTTCAAGCTCTTCTCTAGCAAAGAATTTAATAACAACCATCAGGCCACATCAACCTGCGTTTTCCCCTAGCAACAACACAGGAATATTGCACATTTGAGACTTACTTCTGGATACATATGAGGAGACAAATGTGCATGGGTGTTGCAGTGAGCTGCAGCTCCCACCCACAGCACTGGCACAGGCAGGTTCAGCTGGGACCACATCTCAGTGCCCCAGTTGTAAGGTGCTGAAAACAAACAGCAGTGCAACGTGAATAGCACCCGGCTCCAACAGGAATGCTGAAGACCCGAGCTAGAGATTGTCCCAGCTGAAAGCCAACATGGTGAAGGATCACAGCACCACACACCTTGAAGGGACTATCGTCCAACAACAACACTTTCACCTTAACTAGTTGGTGAACAATTTCTGGCCTGAAACAGGTAAGCTCAGCCGTAACAGATCTTGATCAGAAGTTGCTCTTTTTTCATTTCTCCAATTTTAACCACTATTCAGACTCATGATAACACACACTCACTGGTCTCTACAGACAAGTGATATTTCGGCTTACTAGTACAACCCACCAAAGCGTGCTTGTTCAGCACTCTCCCACAGGTAGTGATGTACAAACACTGGGCCTCCATGACTGCGGTACTTCTAACAATCTTTTTGTTCACATTAGTACACCTGGAGATCATGAAAAACACATTTATTTGCTAATAGGATAATCACCATGGCAACTAGCTTCCAAGAAAACAGCAGCCAGCAACTCCAGGACAAAAACAGGCCACTATGGAATTTGTTAAGGGAGACCGACCAGCTCAGAAAAACCTGAAATACTGAAAATTGCCAAACTTCTCTCTGAAGAAATTGCTAGTAGGTGTCTGCAAACCTCTTATCATAACCCATCACATAAGTTGAGTCAATGGCACTACCATCCATCTCAACATCTCAGTGCCCTTTCACATTCTTTGCAACTTTTTCTCCTGTTTTCACAAAACAGCTCACAGGAAAGAAAACCACTTTTCAGCCCAATGTTATTTTAGTTTACTAACACAATCAAACAGCAATGCTCACGTTAGATCAAGGAACACATTTAACGTTTGCTGCACTAAGTTCTGCTCACTCATAATAGAGATATTTGCCAAGCTACCACCCCTTGATCCTAGTTCTGCTTGTAGGGGAATGACAGGAGAAATAACTGCAGTACAGATAAGGGTGGCCTTCTCAACCACAGCACACTTCACTGCCAATTACAGTTTACATCAGCATTGTAGACACTGCTCCTGTTACAGGAAGGCAAACCGGACAACCGTCAGGCTATTAAGCCAGACAGGTAGGTAAGTTGGATCTGTGTCTCTCCAGTATCTTCTCAGCCTGAATCACTAGAGCTCATGAATAAAACCTCTTCAGAAAAGTGTGCTAAATACATATGGTACAGCAACACAGCAGGCTGAATGATTCAGTTGGATATCTACTTCTAGAACATTAAGTTTTCCTTTTTATAAAAAAACATGACTAATGAATTTAGTCTCTTCTGGAAGACAGATGTGTTTGGCTACCCTTCACTGTAACTCACAATTAATTCGTAAGACTGCTGCTGCCGTGGAGTGTGCTAGCATTAACACCTACATCACAGAAAACCATGCAAAAGTGGTTTACAAAAGGAGTGTCAACAGATTATATCACTGCATGCTTGCCTCTAAGCCCAAACAGAGGAAGTTAGCAAACTTCCTTGTTCCAGGTTTAGAATTCAACATGAAAGTACAGCTAAAAGCCTTAAGGTAAAATACAGCTGTGCAAGGTGGTGAATTTCAGTGCTTCTTAAACAGCCAAGGTTCTGCATCTCCTGTCACCTGGGTGGGACAAAGCTGCAGAGTCACAAAGTAAAGCCCACCCAGCGCTGCAGAGCTGTGTACCTGACAGGCAGATCACCCTACAAAACTGCTATATTTTCTGAGTAAAAACACCACTGCACTGTGACCTGTGCACAAGAAGGCAAGCACGACCTACTCTTCTTCTAGCTTCCATTGAAGACACTTTCCGATTCAAGGAAGGTATCATCTAAATTCATCTAAACACTTTATTTAACCAACTGGAGAAACCACCATTGCCTCCCAGGTACATTTCAATGACTGTTTAATGTCTGTCAAACGCTTGGAAGAGGAAAACCTCAACAGACTGGTAGTATTTAAAAACTGAACAGAATAGCAGCGAAGACTCAGGTCACACTACACAAGCAACTCACTCTTCTAAAAGGAAACTTGCATATTCCTGCAGCAGGTTCAAACAAGATCACACTCCACACAATGCCAGCTGGATATTCTGGTGCTCCTACAGTCTCTCTGAGCATACGTATATTCCACTGCTAAAACCATGAACAATGGTGTGGATCAATCTGAATCTAGAAAATGTATGCCTACAGCTCTTGTCCTATAATCATATGGCCTTTTCTTCCCATTTGCTGTAAGTCATAGCAGGCATACATACCTCAAAATTGCTCAGGTCGGCTCATCTTTTTGCATAGATATGCTCACAGTTGTAATCCAAATGTCTTCAACAGAGGTCTAATTTTAAAAACACTTAGGAGTATAAATTCCACAGGAAAGTCAGGGGAGGGAAGGAGACAATTTATCAGCTTCTACATTTGCAGACAGCTGCAGTCAGTAGTGTAGGTCATTTTCACAGTAAATCTTGGCAACAAAGCTTCTTTGTAGAGGAGAAAGACCTGCCAAAATTAACAATGGTAGAAGAAACACCATTAACACCTGATAAGCAACAAAACAGCACTACAAGTTCAGAACGTCCTTCAGAGAAAAGAATTAACTCCTATCTGAAGTGCTGGGCTGCTTCTAGCTTTGACTTATTCAAAATCAGAAGTGGCTTCTGAAGTTACCTCATATATTGAGTACTTTAACATTATCTTAAGGAGGAAAATTCTCTAAACATTCAGATAACATCTGATCATAACAGAGCATGCAGCTTCCCAGCTCATTAGATGCCTTGGTGTTCACTGCTTTCACATAGGAATGCTCGTGCGCCCAGTGTCGGAGTAAAGAATTAAACTGCTGTCCAAAACAAAGACCAACAGAGAGTTGGATATAAGGTACATAATTACGGAATAAACATGAGTGTTGGCCTACTTCTGAACTTACCTGATTTGGACTTAAGCTAATAACACAAACTCTTTGGGGTAGAGATCATCTATTCGGTGTTTGCATTTGCCACAGTATGGGAGACTTAGTTTCCAAATCAAAGCTGTTAGATGTTATTGCAATAAGTTTTTGCACTTTCTGTGCAGCAGAAGGATTCTTCTTTACAAATAGAAAGAGTCAGCTAGTTTTGCACTGTCATAAAATGACTCTGAAAGTATGAAGAAATTTAATTTTGAAAAAAAAAGACATTTAACTCCATACAATGACTTGCTTCCTTCTTCGCTTTTCCTGTTCTGACCATCATAACACAGTTGCCCAAGGAAACAATTAGAAGAATTTGGCAAGGGGAAGCCCCAAACTTTGGAAAAAAAAAAAGTTTTTTACTGTTAAAGTGGTATGAAAGCCCAAAGTCCCAATTTATTTCTAATGCAAAAACTACACAAAGTAGATATTCCTCCATCATCAAATTGGTTCCACATCAGCAGAGTGGGTTTATCAGGCAGCTGAACTGGACATAGTGTATACAAAGCTCCAACAATCTTGTCCACTTGGCACAGGAACCCTGTAAGGTTACAGAGGCTGCTGAACAGTGCAAGTCCTGCACGCTTGGGGAGGAGACCAGACATGAGAGGGGAGAGAGTTCCCCAGCATTGAGACAAACACCTGGTTTTCCTCAGCTCTGGACATTTCCAGATGGAAAACAACTCTACGTGGAGAAAAGCACGGTCCCGTTGACCAAAGATGATGCTATCCACAACACATTGATCCTGCTTAAGGCAGGACCAGCGGTGAGCAGCAAGGACAGTGCCACTCTCTCCTCAGACTCTGGAGGACCCTCTTGCTCTGGCTCAGGTCCAGAGCTTTACAACTTCAATGGCTACACTTGTAGCCCAGATATGGACTAAGGACTTCCACCTTGCAGAAACATCTGATTTTACGGTTTGGGGCCAACGGACACCATTTCTGATGAAGTGATAGCTACATTACTCGCCTCCTTATCTTCTGCACTTCCACTCAGATTTTTATACCTTCATTTCCTACCTTTACACCTTCTGCCTACCACGGAGCCTCCTTACATTTCCTCATTGATCAAATCTTGCAGTGAAAGTGATGCCTCAACCCAGTATATGTGGTTTTTTGGCCGCAATATTTGTTACTAACACGTGCATCAGCTATTTCTGGTACCATCATTGGCAGCAGCTGTACACACAAGCTAAGCTGACAGTTTCAGTTCCAAGCCTCATATGTTTTGGTACTTATACAGTTCAGAAGCCACTGCTTTACACCTCAAGTTCCTTACTTTAAATGCCTGCCTCTGAAAACCCTTCCTTAGAACAGCAAAATGATAGAATCACAGAAGGGACCCTACACCTCCTACCAGATCAGGCTCACTTATATGTCAGCACCATTAAATAATCAGTATCTTATTGATCTCAGACAACTAAAGTAGGGAGGAATAGGGGAAGAATAACCCCAAACTTCAGCTATCCCAAAAACCAGCACAGTCAAAGGCAGATGACCCCTCCAAACCAAAGCAACTGCACACAAGAAGCGCCTTACTGGACATTTCTTTGTGGATCCACATGGCCAGCAGGCTGAGGGAGGTGATTCTCCCCCTCTACTCTGTTCTCCTGAGACCCCACCTGGAATATTGTGTCCAGTTCTGGAATCCCCAACATAAGAAGGATATAGGACTGTTGGAATGGGCCCAGAGAAGGGCTATGAAGATAATCCGAGGGCTGGAGCACCTCCCATATGAGGACAGTCTGGGAGAGTTGGGGTTGTTCAGCCTGGAGAAGAGAAGGTTCTGGGCAAACCTTAGAGCAGCTGCCAGTATCAGATGAGGTTCCAAGAGAGCTGGGGAAGGGCTATTTACAGGGGCATGGGGTGACAGGGCAAGGAGGAATGGCTTTAAATTGGAGGGGGAAGATTTAGATTAGACTTTAGGAAGAATTTCTTCATGATGAGGGGGATGAGGCCCTGGCCCAGGTTGCCCAGGGAAGCTGTGGCTGTCCCATCCCTGGAGGTGTCCGAGGCCTCGGGTAGCCGGGTCTGGTGGGAGGTGTCCCTGCCCGTGGCGGGGGGCGTGTGGAGCTGGATGGGCTTTCAG